>JARHVA010001222.1:522500-617500 GCA_037957365.1 Torreya grandis | reverse complement strand
CCTATTTTCTCCCATTTTCTTCCATCTTCATAACCCCATTAAATTATTTCATCCACCATCCAACTTACCATTCCTTTCATCCATTTTACCCATATTCATTCAATGTTTTCATTTAATGGGAGGAGAGAATCCTTCTCCATTTCCAAAGAAAATCCCATGCCAAATCCATCATAATGGTTATTACATGAACCATATAGAGAAATCAATCCATAATACAACTAACAACCCATCGAAGCATAGATTAGTGAATAACATCCATGCTTATCACAAATCAAAATGGATTAGCAACATAAGCCTTATGGATTATGGCAACCACTATATTAATGGCATTAAATAATGAACATAATAAGCAATCAAAGTAAGTTAATTAAAAATAAAAGTTTTAAACTAATTTAAAACATGTTTAAACTAAATTTGATGCCACAATAAAACCAAAACACTTAATAAAATGATACCACCTTAGGTATAATGTATTTATAAGGCTAAGGGGTTAGTCAAAGGGGGGTGGGGTGTCAAGGGTTTCGATGGGGTATTAAGTGGAGGTCTAGGTGAATTGCATCGGATTAGGTAACTACAATGAATGTAGTTGTGAGAAAGCAAATAGAATCCTAAATAGAAGGATAAGTTAGAGCTGAGTATAAAGGTGGAATAAAATACTATAGTTACAAAAAAATTAACTATGAATAATGGTAAATAATGACATATGATAAAGATAAGGTACACCAAAATCAACAAGGTGAAGTAAAACAATAAAAAGCATAGAAAATTACCTATGATGGAATAATGAAAAACCTAACAACCAATCAAGATGTGTGAAGGACAAAAAACATGACCAAACAAGTATACATATCAGACTTATCCAACTTGCTCAAAATTCCTTTAGTTTTAGGAGTACAACTGTTAACATCTAGCTTGTTCATAGATACAACTTACAACAACCAAAAATGACATCAATCATACCATATCAAAAATAAATAAATAATTATATATTCATAACAATATCAACTACAGTAATTAGTCCATGAAATAATTAAGTACAAATTAAACATGTAGCCTAATACTACTACCACAACTACCACATATAGTCTATCTAAAGTAACAATCTAATAGTCAGTTCAATAGTAATAATAACAATGGTTTTAACAAAATAATATATTATAAAAGGTGGGATCATAACATTCATGTCTTTGGGTTATAAATCCTAGATGAGTTATATTAAGGTTTTTTCAACCTTAAATGGTTGTTATTTCTATCATATAATTGTGAATTCAATTTTGGGGGTTGATAATCCTCAAAAATTATTTATTAATTCAACTAAGGATCCAAATTTATCCAAGTACTTCATGGGAACAACTTTTCCAATGATTCAAGGAAGAATCATCTCCTATCAAAGTTATAAAACCAATTATAGTTTCACATATATAGGGTGTATCCTTTCTTTGCTCTCATTCCATGTTTAAGCAATTTTCAAATTTAAACAATTTAAAAATTCAAAATTTGAGTAATTTTCACATTTCAAGTTCAAGATTTTCAAATTTTAGTTTTTAAAAGAACGAATTAATAACTTCATGTGTTTTTTAGGGTTTTAAAAATATTATGGTACCTTGTATGATTGGATTACTAGGTCAAAGACAAAATGTGTCTTACACACTAAGTTTTTTTCCTTTATTATTAAAAAATCATTTTAAGACTAAAGAGGAAGGAGGGAAACTATAAACACTTAAATTTGGTCACAAATACTTGATCATGATAGTTTTATTCATTTTTCACTTTAATTAGATCATGAACTTAATTCAAGCCTATTTAAACACATTGGTCTATTATAAGCACATATGAATACCTATTTATTTTCTACTTTATCTTCCTTCACTTATAAAAAAATTACGTTAGCTTAGAATACCTCTAAGTATATATTCAAATAGAACTAGACCCAGAAACATTAATTTTCCTTAAAGGTAAAAAATGTCTAGTTTAGGTCATGATTGTCAAATGGTCTTGATCCCTGCTTGGAATTTCTAACCCTTGCCTTTCAATGGTGATATTTTAAAATTGAACCCTCACTCACGTAATATTCTATGTTCTTAGGATTCCAAGTGTGTGATTTCTGAATTTGGATTGCCATAGAATAACATTTAAGGAACTCATTTCAAACTTGGAAATTTAAATATAAATGTAAATTTATGCTACTACACATTGAACAAATGGTCCCTAAAATTTTAGATTTTGATTTTTAAGCATTTTAAAAAATCTTCAGGCAACTCACAAGTCTATTTTACTAACCCAAAGTAAAGTATGATCAATAATTAAAGACATTTATATATGTCTAAACATATTCAAAGGAGATAAATTGTACAAAGAACTCTAGGTCGGAGAACTATCTGAGATTGAATTCCCTCTTCAAAGTATTAAATATTAAGGTAGTGTTTAATCATAATATAGGTGATTTTGGGTAACTCAGCCCAATTACACTTCATATTTTTTTAGTAGTAGGTATTCAATAAATGTAAAATCCCTACTATGGTTTCAACATTCCAAAAGCTATTTAGAGGTATTTTCACATATTTAAAGGTCAAATTTGTACATGCACACCTAAATTTAGTTGTTGCATGTGATTTTACCCTAATTTCACTATTTTATACAAATTTTCAAAAACTTTTGAGTTTAGTTTAAAATTGGAAAATGGTTATGACCTTAGTTGGATGGTTTTGACCACATTCTTCTTCTAGTTTTAGTTTTGAGTTTTTGTAAGGTGTTTTCTACTTTCATGTCGATCAACACAATCACTTAGATGAATAGAAACAACTAAGTTTTTATTTTATTTTAATATTTAGATTTATTTTAAATCATTTAATTTTATATATTTTATTCAAAATTACATTTCTATTACTCTAATTTATTCTCTTTTCATTGTCAAAATTTGGGTTAATTTCCATAATTAATTCAATTTTAGATAGAATAATCATATAGTTTGTTAATAAATGACCTTGAAATTTTTCACCACATAGAAGAGTGACATATATGTGTTCCAAAACACAATATTATAGGTGACATATATATTTGAGGCTCAATATATCATATGTCTCATGTTATAGTTGATTAATAGTGAAGTTTGATCTGTGCACTTTATAGGAAAAAAATCATTGAATATAAATAGGTTGAATTTGTTATTTTTAGAATTTATTTGGATTTTTAGTTTTCTATAGATATTGATATCTTATTCTCAAAATGATTATTTGATGATATTTTACCATTTACTTGCAGGCATAGTAGCCAATGACCCTGAATTTGTTTTAAAATACTCAATTTCTACTCCCATTTTTAATAATTTAAATATTTTTTCAATTCTATTTTTCATTAGTTTATAAGTATTTTTAGATTCTTTAAAATTTATTTTGTAACATCATATACCTACCAATAGTGTCCATTTACTATCATCAATTTTTGAAAGGTTATTGAAAAAATCCATTACAAGAATCTCATTACTATTGCAAGTTTTTATTGAGGTTAAATATATATATAAATTAAATTTGACCTTTTTAATGGAAGTTTTTATAATTATATCATATATGTGATATTAAATTTTATATTTTTGATGTTATTACAAATATATATATATATGTGTTTGAGAGAGTTTCACCATGGTTAGCATATGGATACAATGTTAAGCCATGATATTAGTGATGTTGAGCATCCCTTGGTTGACACTACAAAGATTGGCCATGTTGGTAGACTAAGGGAAATGATCTATGGTATGAATTTGATGATTTAATTGGATGAGAGGTAGAATGAAGATAAATGAACATTATTGATTCATATGTGGGAGATGACAATCACTTCAGAGGATGTGTGGCATATATTACAATTACCACTTGTAGTTGGGCTTGAATGGGTGAAATAAAAAATACATGAATGCAAAAAATTGGGAGGAAAAATATGTCATAAATGACTCTAAGATCCTTATATGTGATATTTTTTTGGCTAAAATTCCACATATGCAAAAATATCTATATGTATTGCAGTTTCATTCATTTATATGGATGGAGGAAATGTGGCTATATTATACAACATACATATTATTATTGAGCATATCAAGATCCATGGCATTATGTATTCTTAGGGATTAAATTTGTCCACATTTTTACTTAGATATCTATACCATTTCACATGAGAGGATTATATTTATGGTTTTGTTCAATCACATTATTACACATTTTGGTGTATGAGCATATATTGGTGGTCTACCCATTGGGTTAATCATTAGTAAAGTGGGATCATTCATATATGTTCATGAAGATATGGATTGATACCCACACACTAATATATGGAGTACCATTACCTATAGGAATTATTTGGGATTGGTGGATTGTCAATTCTATTATATTGATACCTTATAAAAATTTTATGGGTGGGTGGAGGATAACATTTAAATAAATAAAATAAGATTTACCTACTAGTTCCATGATTTATTACCTAATATATATGTTTTATTTATTTCACATTCTTATTTGTCTCTAAACTTAATAACCTATTTGATCCATGGATTATTATGATTGTTAATTAATTAACTACTGTTTGATTAAAATTTATGTCATATGTTGATTATGGTATAAATATATGTTGCTTAATTTACATGATTGATTATCTATGGGCTAGTTGTACTTTCATATTATATACATTGTGATCATGCTTGTTAGTTTATACAACAATATTTTATGGGTATATTTATATTTTGAGCTAACTACCTTCATAGTTTTGAGGTGGATTCAGGATAGATCCATCCCTCAAAGTGTGATGGAGGGAGGGAATCATCAAAGAGGGTGGTGCAGATGGAGGCATTGGGGGATGACAAAGAGAAAATTTAGAAACCCACACACACCATAGTAGATTAACATGTTTTATGATTATTATTTGAGTTAAATAATTGTAGTGTGTTTTGATTTTTGTTATATTTGTCTGATGTGATCTTATTAACTATTTTGTTTTCATGTTGATCTCATTAAACTAGAATTTATACATAGCTTATATTGTATTATGTTATTTATTGGTTGAATGAATGAATTTGTACATGTTTTACTTGACATACTGCTATCTTAGATGTGGATGAGTTTTTTTTTATAAACATTACTTTATTTTGATTCATAGTTTTATGTATTAGATAGGTTTTAATATTGTGTTTGATTTGGTTTTTAAGTGATTAATTATGCTTATAAGGTTACTATTAACATTTATAATAACTTCATAACCTATATTGAGTCATTAATAAACTAGAAGTTATTTTTAAGCATTAATTAAAATAATGTTATTGACTAAAGACTATTATTAAGCCTTGTTCTTAGGAAGTAAACATGATTTTATACCAAGTCAATATAGGTGGTTTTATTCGCAAATGATAAAAAGAAACATCATTATATTAATGTAGACTAAGGATGAATTATTCATATTAATAATCAATGATTATGTTGTTAGTATGACTAGGTGAAGTCATAGTGTCAAGAATTATGTTTATGAATCATAACAAAGGTTATATCAGTTACATTAACATTGTATATTTATAATGTTTAGTGGACTTGTTTCTTATTCAACTTAGTATGGAGATTATAATGTTGATGAATTTTTTAAAGTTAAATGCATGGATATTTATTGGGGTCAATGAGCATGCATTTTATGAAGGATTATTATAATAATTATTTTATTATTAATTGGTAAGGTTTGAGAGGATTAGGGTTTCTAATCCATATTTTATTAGAGTTAGTAATAATTTAACAAGTCCATCATTTGGATTTTGGGATATTCTACATGAGGAAATATGGCAAACTTTTAATTTAGTTAGTTCCTTATTTAGATGCATAAACTAAGCCATAAGTGTGGTTGATAAGTTTTTGGAATATCTAGGCATGGAGGAGAATAAAATAAATGTGAAAGAGGCCTATGATGTGGGGCATTCAAGGAAATAGTAGGTAGAAGAGAAATAAGGGGATTTTGAGCTAAGAAGAGAATACAAAATCAATTATTTAGCATATAAAAGTCTCTTCTAGGTTGGTAATGTACTTAAGATTACTATTTAATAGTTAGACAAATTATGGTATTGAATTTAAGAGTTAGATAGTTTCAGATAAGATGAAATTATAATAAATGGGTTGAATGTAGGGCGTGGTGGATGTCTCAGCCATCCATAGAACCTTACATGCAACCCAAAATAACCTAAGTGGAATGGATAGGAATGTTTGTTTTTTATCATCTTAGTATTAATAACTTGAAATTTCTATGTTAATACTTATTTCAAATTTGTAAACCATATGAATTCATAGTGTAGTTATTTCATTAAACTGGTATTTATACCTAGACTAGGTAGGGTCTTGGACTTAGTTTTAGATGATAAACTAGTTTGTTATACATATATTTAAACCCTGATATAGATTTAAAACCATATAGGGTAAGAGAGTTGAAAAATTGGGGTTTAACTTAGACTTATTCAAAATAGTTTTGAGGCTTTTCTTTTTACCAATCAATGAATTGAGAATTTTTTATATTTGTTTATAATTTTATAAGCTTGGGTAGGGTTCAACTATGTATTTTGGTTGTTAGTAAAAATGGAATGAAATTTATTTATTTCATTTAAATATTATATATAAAATATTGCGCACACACACACACACACACACACACACACACACACACACACACACACACACACACACACACACACACACACACACACACACACACACACACACACACACACACACACACACACACACACACACACACACAAACACACACACACATGGATATGTATATGCACCTTACAATATTTTAACAACCTAATGCACATATTCATATCAATGTATATACATACAGACACACACACACACAAAAAATAAAATTAAAAAAAAATAGTAAATGTTACAATTTTTGTATATAATAGAGAAACAACTTGATATTAAATATATAATTGAAAGTCAGTTGGTTATTAATATGAATGAAGTGTAAATAATCCTAGTTATATACTGACACTTTTAACAACTACAATCTAACTTGAGCTTGAAGTGATTTTTGAGATTATATAAATCATGTTTGGATTGGTTTAGTTCGTAATTTAATCCAAACCATATATATATATATATATATATATATATATATATATATATATATATAGCTAGTTGATTATGTGTTGAATACTTTAAATAAAAGATTGTAGTTTGTATAAATCATTCTTTATATTATTTTATACTAGATACAGAAATGAATAAATTTGATCTATTATAGTTGGTTGTGGCTATATTTATGACTCTATTTTTGTTGATATTTTTTTATACTTAAATAAATTATGCCCTATCAAGATATAGGTGACTGAGTATAAATTATTAGATGAATACTATATTTATTAGTATAATGAATAAATAGATAACCTAATATTAGCTAAAAAAGGAGAAATACAATCAATAGTGGATTAGTATATGTCATTATATATTTTTGTATTAAGTGTCAGATGTGTTTTAAATACTTCTGTGATGATTTTTGTTTAAGTTAATGTTTGAAATATTCCACTTATCTTAAGTTGTAACTTGGGGAAATATTGCTTAGATAAATAAGTATATGAATTTGATTATATACATGATACTCATGAGATTATGGACATAATAATAAGTCCATATAAATTATAACATATTTACAATACAGATACAATTAAATTTTTATATTAGTTGTTCATTTAATATCCACACAATTGAGTATATAATTAATATATATATATATATATATATATATATATATATATATTGTATACTCAATTGTGTGGATATTAAATGAAAAACTAATATAAAAATTTAATTGTATGTATTCACACTCAGTAAATATAACATGGTATATCAAATATATGTGGGTGTATTTTGATTATCATGGCTGAGTTCTGATTGTGTATGATTATTTTGGGAAAACATTTATATATGAGGTATTTGAAATGGAATACTTGACATGTTAATATTGTGTGTTAAAATGATATTATTTAAATGTACATTTAGTATGTTGTTTTTAAGTTGTGATTTAATGTTACTAGATGGATAAAATAACATTTGAGTTATATATTGTTGTTTAGTAATCTGTAATCTAGATATGAAGCTTACCTAGATGGTATGTTTTTATTGAGGAATATTTATGATTCTATTTATTATTTTATAATAAATAATATGATTATTAGATTAATTAAATTACATTTGTAAATGCATGTATTTGACATTTTCGTACTTAGCATATTTATTATCGACTAATAAGAATTATTATGATTAAATCTCTTGGTTTTTATATTATTATATAATTAACCAAATATGACATTTATGACACTAAATAATTATTGGATGGATTCCAATAAATCAATTAGTGCCATAAATTCAAGATGATGTATAATCTGATTGAATGGTGTGTATGAAATCGACTGATCTTAGAGATCATCAGCTATTTGAAAAGCTTTGGCCAAAGTAATGCTTATAGTTAAAGATTGTCATTTCATGTGTTTGATATAGTTTACATTTTTTTACTATATCATGTTAGAAAATATTTATTTATGATATAAATGATATATTAATTATCTTACATCACACAGGTTCTAGTTTGTCACTCTAGATTCCCACACAATCATTACCTACCCATCCTAAAGGGAGGGCCATTCCATTCTTGGTAGATAGTGTGGGGGATATATGGTCAATGGTTGTTGTTTAAAATCACTCATATGATACTCTCCATAAATACAATATGATAATGATAGAGACTACACTTGAGGTTATAGATAGATACTTGAGTCATGGAGACTCACACTCTGTGGAGCTTTGTATCATTCTATTATTATTAAGACATTATTATTCTTGAAACTATATTATTTATTGTTTTTACATCTACAAAAATGGTTTTAATTATTCTATTAACTATGGATAAAATTTTATTATTACTTTGATGAAATAAATGCAGTCTTTATTCATTATTCAGGATTATGAATGTTTTGATATATCATTATCATGGTCATCATTAGCTAAATTTATCTATAAACCTTGTGGGGTTAACTAAAATAATACATTTAGTTAAATATCACTTAATTATATTTATTTTGGTAAAATATATTAGATGAATACGTGTAACTAATTTTATAAAAAATACTCTATTATAGTAAAACCCAGTGGGGTTGTTACAATTTCAATATGAGTGCATCACTAGATTTTTTGTATCATAAATATGGTTCCCCTAGCATCAATGGAATGGACAAGGACACATTGGTTATTTTACAAGTAACAAAGGCCATTCTAGTGCCATAGAGTTATCTCCTATTTCTACAAGGGAAGTAGATCCCCCAATTTTTATTATAAATGTTGATGATGCAGGTTGTATGATAAATTAAAATTAGTGGTGGACATAATAATGATGGGAATTATTATTTCCCATCATTAAATCAATAGTCTTAGGTATTTAGGCACAATGATATTTTTCCATGGGTAGATAGGGAAATGAGGGACATGAGTCTAAATAGCTTGATGTCCCTATAGTAGATCAAGGTATGTGTTTATATTAATTGTTAATGCTTAATAATATTTATCATATTTGAATTCTTAGTTGTTAATGTTATAAAAATGTCCTATGATATGAAAATTAGTAGTTTTGGACCACAATCTTAAATAAGTATATTCATGTACTCACTCAACACATTTATAATAGTAAATTACATGATGGTTTATTAGAGAGGGTAGATGATGTAGTATGAATTTATGCTCCCATTTTTTATCAGGTGGCCCATCACACAACTGCCTATGCTACTAATCTAGTTGAGGGAGATGAGCTATCGAAAGATATTACAAAGTTGATAAATTAGTTAACAAGGAAGAAGATGCCTCCACCAACTCGAACATGGACTTGGTTTAGACTATTTTTATTCAATATGTTCACTTATAGGGTGAGAATGCAAAGGTAGAGTAGAGTGTGGTGCAGTTTATGATAGATTATCTATATATGAGGGTCATGAGAGATGTACAAGTCATGATCATGATAATGAAAAGATAATTTTAGGCCCTCTTATTTTAGGGCCACTAGACTTAGGGATAGAGATGATGGTAGTGATGTAAATGGTGAGGGCCAACATGCAACCATCATTAAGTGATTTATTAATATTTTGAAAACTACATTTGATATGATAAATGTTAATCTTATATTTTTAGATATGTTTTTTTATGTTTCTTAATGTGTGTTTATAGCATACATTTTAATTATGAAATTATGTCTCATGTATATACATTATTATATGTTAATATTTTTAATATTAATTTTTTAAAATTGACATGTATAGATATAGCATCTGAATGATATAGAATTGGAACAAAACATATGTGATTTAGTATAAATAGCCAATATTATTATAATAATTTTAAAAACTTATTAATATCAAATCATCTAACCAACCATTTGGATATAAAAATTCAACATTATATTGATTTTCATGATCAAGAAAGTCATTTTGATTTAAATATAGTGTTAATCTCTAATTAACACATTAAATTTCATTATATAATTTTCTCAAAACTATTTGAGATGATGCATATAATGGTACTTGACCAATGGCTATAGTTAAATATTATTTACTTTCTTTCTCTTTTTATGGAGTAGACATTACTTATTTTATTATTTATACTTTGTTGACTTTTCTTTAACACCCATACTTATGTTCTTTGAGATGTAACTATAATATAATAAGATTAATATTTTAAATTGTTTTATCTTTCTGACATCTAAGCAATTCTCCTTGTAAATTGAATTAAATAATCTTGTTAATGTTATCTAATTTTGTTTCCATTTGCCTTATCCATGATCTTCCAAGTACTATACTAAATTATGTAATAATAGGATTCACATATAATAATGTCTCCAATGTTTTATTCTCAAAATAAACTAATATAGTAACATGTCCTATTGCATCCTCATAAGTGTTTGTATGTTATACCTCATGTTCATCATGTTAAGATTCCTTAATAAAAGAAAAAATGCACATAGATTCACCTTTATCATCAACATTAATACATTTTTATATATTCACCTTATATAAGATCTATAATGATAATTGATTTCTTTTTGGGAATGTCTTAGGATATTTTAACATTTATAGATTTTAAAATAGATGAAGATGGAGAAGCCAACCTCGTGGAAGTATTCATCAGTTTTTCAATTGTAATAAGATTTTAATCCATAATTTGTTAAATTTTATTTTGTAATGCATAATTGTTTTTAATATCTTTCCCCATTGATATGATGATTGTTATATATTGATCTTTCCCTCTCCCCATTAAGGTGGTGTATAAGGTGATGTTGATTATAAGGAAATGAAATAAAAAAATATCAATAAAATTCATAATATAATACTTGGTATATCCTTAAACATATCATATTAGATAAGTTGATTCACATTTTAATAATTAATAGGCACGAAAGTTGTTATCTTATGAGTTATCTTATTTGGAGCTCCATTCCTAGGAGAAGATTCACTTTAAATCTTGAAGTTGTTTATTTTTGGGAAGTAGTAAAATTAGAGGAATAAGTATACCTGTATATGATTACACTCATGAGTGAATAGATCCATTTAAATTGACATAAAATAAGAATAAGGATTATAAATTATTTTTTCCTTAAGTCAAAGTATAACACCCTTACTAAATATTAATTACTTTTCCAAATTAAAGATTTTATATTTTTTAAAGTGAATTTAAATTAATATATAAATATAAACCATAATTATATAAATTGAGCTGAATAAGGTAGGGTGCCATAAATATAATTATAAATAGGAATATGAATGAAATAAATTTAAATTGATGAAATATAATGAATAAAAATAAGAATAAACTATGAAAAGGAGAGATGTCCTTAGATTTTTGATGTGTTCAACTAAATGTGTTAATTAGAAAAATGCATAAATAATGATGAAGAAGAAAACTCATAATCCTCTAGGAAGATGATCTTAAAAATATATATAAATAGGTATGCCAAATAGGGTCATTAGTGATGGGTGATGTTTTCCAGGTTGGAATTTATGTTATTTTTTATAATACTAAAAAATAGGGCATAATATTGTGATATTATGTAAGATATACATGTTTGAAATATATTTTTATTATGTGATGTATATGAGTTGAGAAAATATATTTTTGAAGCTCAAAAACCTAGCTTGTGCCACAAGGAGATAATCAATTATGAAGGAGTAAAAAGGGTTTATTGAGTAGAGTTTTCTTATACCTTAACATCATAATGTGTTGAATGCTACATACATACCAATACTCCAAATAGGTATCAAAAATCCATGTATTTCTCCCATTTAAGTAATTTGTGAAATTATGATCCTTTGAGTATATGAACTCATATATAATTTCCTTGAATACTTGATCATGTTTAGATAATGTAATGTAGAATTGAACTCAGACTTGGCCCATGATTTATTGAAGTGCATGTAAGTTAAATTGAATATAATAGGGAACTTTTGTCTAATTTACACTTATGTAGATACAAATTTATGATAGATTGATAAACTTAACAAAATGTTTGAAATGAAAAAATGGGAAAAGACTCATTGGATAGTTTAATAATATTTAGGCCAACCCTAAGGATACTTTCCTTTTTTAAATTGATTATTTGTGAGGGAAGGAAATAATAATTAAACAAAGACAAGAAAATTGGATGTTCCTATCATGTTGGGAATTCCTATACCTTCAATAAGAGTATAGACTTTTGGGTTTGATTCAAGACACACAAATACATAAATGTATTTTTAGAAATAATATCATTTTTGTAGGTGACAATACATGTTATTTAAATGTAGCTAGGTCTCTTATTGTGCTTAGGATATGTCAAATTAGTGAAATAAATGGAAATTAAGTGTATATGTCCATTAATGGTTAAAAGGGATAAAATAAGCATGATCAAGTTTTCATGACCAAATTTAGGTTACTACATTCCCCCCTTCTTTAGTCTAGATATGCAATTACTAGATTAAAATACAACCATACCTTAGTGTGTAAGAAATTATTTATCTTTGGGATACATAATTTAATCATGCAAGGCACCATAATATTTGGCAAATACTACCAAACACATTAATTAGTTTTTTAGTTATTTTGAATACATGAACTTGAACATATAAAACTTAAATTGAATTTTGATAATTTTTAATTTGAAATGAACTTTGATGAATTGAAAATCACTTGTATGGATTTAGATTATGAAATGAATATACTTGAATGTGTGAAAACCATGATACTTTTTATGAATTTTCCTAGTGATGATGATTATTTGAAGCATTGGATAATTGGTGACTCTCATGAAACACTTGAAGAAGATGATTCCTTAGCAAAACTATTAGATAAAATTAGGGGTGATCAAACCCCAACTTGAATTTTATCTAATGAAGTGAAATTATTTATCATTTAAGTGATGATTTATAAATGACTATGCATGTAAATATTTTTAACCCCAAGATAGAAATAGGTTGAAATCCAAATGGATTTTCAACATAATGTTGCAGTGCTTAATGACTCCAAGTCATGCACTATGAAGCTAAACTAAATCAACCACTATAGATGGCTTGTATATGAAATTGAAACATCCTATTATTATCCTGGTATATCATAGTATATGAAAAAATGATCATAGGAAATTAGAGTATAACCATTCTCATATCATATCCAAAATACCATTGAGTAGACATATTTATATCCCCTCACTATAATTTTAAACTATATGCAAATGGTTATTGTAACTTTGAAACTATGTAACTATGTGAATATTTTCCTTTAAATGAAAAACAAGATTATATATGCAATGGTATATACCTCCAAAATGTGCATCAATAACTGAATTTGTAACTTTGAATTGTGATTGTGTTTATGAATGATTTTTTCTCTTTGAAAATGGATTATCTCATGCATGAAATTTCCACTAAAATGCACCAATTTTGAGGTGATGGAATTTACTCCTAAAAATTTAATCATCCCAAAGGAAATGTTGATTTGAAACATGTGTAGTAGGATGTTATCATTTAAAATTTTAGCATATAGAAATGTGATAGCACAATAAGTTTTAAATTGTGTATATAACCTAAGAGGCAAGGCATATATAATGTATCATTTAAGATCATATAATTAGTATGTTAGTGTGTTAGCAGTATATGATATGGATCACATAACTTATCAAACGCATAAAAATGAACAAGAAAACACACAATAAGCATAAAATATAGAATTTTTGACATAGAAGGGCTAAGAGCCAATTGCAATGCCATGTTTAAATGTCCAAACAACATGCATATACATGATAAATTCTGTAAAAAATGAACAAGTCAAAATTTTAAACACACAAAGTGTTAAGGGAAAAATTAAGGATGTGCAAATGTCACACACCACACATATGGAAAAAGTCTAAAGAAATGACATGTTCAAATGTCACATGACACACATAGATCCAATGAATAAATCAAGGACATGTTCAAATATCACACACCAAATAAAAACTCATATAAATGTATCAATCCAAGAGTCTCACATAAGTGCCAAGGGCCAAGGTAGTCTAAGATATGCATATGTCATGTAATAATATCCTATAAATTAGCATGTCCATGTATGCTATTTAAGAGAGAAATGTTAGAAATACATTTATATCAAATTAAATGCTCAATAATAGAGTGTTATAGAATGATAACACTTGGATATTGTTACCTATGAATAAGATGCCCCTAACTTGGCAAGTCCAATGGGTAAAGGAGAGTCCAAAATATTAATATTTATAAATTATTGTATATCCTACACAAAATTTCATAGATACCTATGAAATGTATGTGTGATATAAATGGAATACAATATCTAATATTCATAAGATAAATAACATATTTCGAGGATGTAGACAATGTTTTAAATCATGTTCAATGCCTGATTTTTATTTTTAGATAATTTGAATGTTTTAATATTTTAACATTTATATAAACTAAGAAGGCTGAAACTAAAATGAATGAAGGTGTCACACATAAAAGAAGATGAAAGACATCTAAATAAATTTCAACATGTGTTTATGATAGAAATGTACTTGGATAGATTGACAAGGTGAAACATGGTAAGGATGACCTTGTGATATTGGAAATAATGTGGGAACATAAAAAATATGCATGGTGGTGACTATAAACTTTGATTTCATCAAATGTATAGTTTTCAAAGATGTCACATGTGATAGAAATATGGCTTGAAAAAGAGGATATTTTGTATGAAAATAGTTTTTTTTCATATTGAAACATATTAACACAACCATAGATTAGTATTATTAAGGCTCATACTTCTAATAATGTAATTTTGAGGTAGGAAATCATAAATCATAGGTTTATCCTCTTATGAAAATAGTGTTGGTTATTTTTATCTGAGTTTAGTAGATATGTTTGGTCTAAAAAATGAGTCTATGTAGACTGTAACAAAAAAGAGGCACATGGTATGTTTGTACATATTTTATTCCTATGTTGAGGTAATCAAATTTAGGAATTGAAATAGTAGGTCCATATTTAAACCTAAATTTAGATAAATATGTATCTAGGGTTAAGAGGATTATATTAGCTTTTACACAAGGGTGATGAAATAATCTAATGAGGATGTCAATCAATCAAAAACTAAGATAAAGTATATTATGATTTTATATAATTGAGACTTCTAAAATAGTAAAGTATAACTATTGATAAATATTTCAATAAATTGGAAACAAATGATACTTATCTAGTTTATTGTGTGCATGTAGTTCTAGGTAGGAACAAGTTGGAAGTGGAGTAGAAAATTATCATGGAACAATCATCAAATTATGGGAATATTTGTTATGTGGCCTTAAATGCTTACCTAAGATCTAAATTATTGCATCGATGTAGGTGTCTGACTCTTCTATAAGTATATTATATAAAATATTTATTGGATTTGGATGTGACCAAATTGATCCTTATAGATTTTTTTTCAAATTTATTGTGATGTATTTATATCATAATCATATACTATCTCTCTTTGTTAAATTATCAAACCCTAGTTCATCACCCTTAGTGTGACTATGCAAAAAATGGGTTAGTGGGAGCATAGTGTCAAGCTAACCCATAATGCCCATCTATAAATTGGCATTTCCTACATATCAAAAACCTTGAATATAACCTTATACTAATTTAGTTCTCCCCTATTCGTTGTATTGTGTGTGTACAAGGGTAAAATATGTGATAAACAAAGACATGTAGTGACCTATATTATAGCTTACATATGGTGCATGGGCTGATATATTAATTATTTATACCTATATAAATACTACTCCTATGACCAATATGTGAATAGGGATAAATAGGTAAGGCTTACTCACTTGATTGCTTGGTTGAGTGTTTTTTGGTATATTCCCTTGTGAGTTGTATGAAATTTTCAGATGAAG
Source organism: Torreya grandis (assembly GCA_037957365.1). Taxonomy (NCBI): domain Eukaryota; kingdom Viridiplantae; phylum Streptophyta; class Pinopsida; order Cupressales; family Taxaceae; genus Torreya; species Torreya grandis. Next base: position 601,051 of record JARHVA010001222.1, on the reverse strand, counting down.
AATAAATAAGGATTGATATTTCATATAAATCAATCCATTTTATAAATATATCACATTAAAACACTTAGGATAACCTTTTTTATACATTTATTTTATAAATTGTATGACTTTTGGGCACTAAACACTTTGTATAAAAATGGAGACTTATGTTGGTGCATGTGTCCACTTGGGACACAAGTGTTTGGAGATATATAAAATAGATATATTATAAAATTTGTAGTAAAGGATAATAATCAAGTTTATAGGTTTTTTAATAATATATAATGATTTTTCATTAGAATAATAATGGTTGGACTAATAGATAGGCAATTAGGCATAAAGAAATAATGAACACAATATTATTGGTAGTGAAAAGAACTCAAAGGTATAATGATGATATGTATTTTCAAAGTGTACAATCCTGAGGTAATATATAAGTATTATTTTTGTATTTAAATCCCCTCATTTAATATAGTAAATAATTTCTTAGTTTAAAGAAAACAAATACATAATTGGGTGTGTATAACACACCTTGACTTTACGTGACACTAACTCGACTAATTTACTAGTGACTAACATGTAACCAAGAGTATGTTATAGTGTATAATTAGTGTATAGAATCTATAATTTAAATAATTTAAAATTCTTTAAAATAAGAAGAGCAAAGTTAGGATTACACTGGTGTATTGGTGAAACCATCTTGCCTTTTGGTAATTTTATTTGAAATTATGCTTCATTATGAAGCATTAAAGCTAATATTTGAACATTATGAAACTAAAATTGCATATATAGATATATTGGAGGACACATACGCAAAACCTTGGTATAAAGGTGAGGTAAACCACATATATTGAGCTTATTTCATCTCAATCATTCAATTTAAATATGTGCATAATCTTGTGAGTGTGAGTAATATAATCAACTAAGAATATATATTTGGTGAGGGTGGATGATTAATCAAATCCAACCTATAATTATAGTTAAGTGATATGATTTAATTAAATCTAAATTATAATTTTGGTAAGATTGAGTGATTTAATCAACTCAACCTTCTAAAGATGAATTGACTACTACAGTTGATTGGCTTGATAATAGTCCATAACATTCCATAATAGTCCATCCTAGGCATGATAATAATCCATAATAGTATTTTAAATCACTAAAATGATTTTATTTTTCAATTTTAAGTTCCCTTTACATGTCATATGCACCTCATATATCTCAAGCTTAAATTTGTGTATGATAATAGTACCAATGTTTAAAATGTTTCCATAAATGTGCATCTATATATGTATATAATATTTTGTGATTAAGTAGCACCTTAATATTATACACTTTTAAAAGTAATATTTAATTTTTTCCTCTTAATTTTACTCATGAAATTATTCTAAAAGCCTCACATCTACTCTAACTTATGCCCCTTGGCCAATCTCTTAGTCTGACTAGCCTTATATTGATGACATAAACATCCTATGTTTCCTATAATTTTTAAAATATACTTATCTTAAAACTCTATAAGTTTTTATCCTATGCCTACTCTCTTTCTCCCTAGACACTAACATCTCAGATATATAGTAGTATCAACATTATTGTTCTGACTTGATGTAAGTGTCTAGTGCCCTAAACTCATACAATTCATAAATGAAACATATTATAATGGTTGGACTAGATGTTTTATGTAAGTTATCTCAATATAGGATTAGTATAATTGAAATATCAATCCCCATTCATTCCTCACCTAATAATCAGACTAAAAGAGAACTCAAGTTACAAAATGCTTTACTATTTTACCCTATTCTGATATCAATTAAAGGAACAACCTAGTTATAGTTTTGAAGAACTAAAGGAGCAGTCATAAGGTCATATTTTCTAGGTTATAAGATTGGTCATTATTGTAGTTGATTTACACATTTCATGATTAACACATAGGGGATAACTACATGAGTCTAAGGCCCTATTTTAGACTATTGGCCATGTAATAAATTCCCTTTGATAGTAGGGTTATTTCAGGTCATCTAAACTCTATGTGCCCACTAACACATTTTCCCTAGGGTCATATTAAACATGGAAATCTTGGGTTTTTCCATTTCACCATGAATGATAGTCCATGAAACATATCTAAATGCAACAAAATAAAGGTAAAACTAAACCTAAAAGTATCTAGATGGTCATATCTTATTTGAGAATATATTATGTATAGGACATTAGCATCAAACTTAGATAATAGAATTGACATAACTATCCAAAGCTAATGCAACTATCTAGATAGCTAGATACACTAGATCCATATTTTGACTATTCTTATAGCATTATCTTCCTGCTTAATTTTTTTCCTGTACCAAATTTAGATCTACATTTTCATTAGAACCAAATAAGTACTCTTCTTTATGTCATTTCTTTATCTAGCATAGTTTTACTTTCTATTACTAGATTATCTCAATTTAATAAATTCATCATATGGTACATCTAAGTTTACCATAGTAATTTTCCTACTATAAGTCTAATATTCACCCTTGTGCCCTATCATTTCTATATCCTTAACCCTATATATCCAAATTAGGGTTAAACATTTGGTGAACCTGATGTGAGTGTACTTTTATTTCCCTATTTTAAGAGATTCATTTTATTTCTTATTTTTACAAAAAATTATCTTAGATTTTCAAAATAAATCAATGAATAGACTAAAATTGTTATATCATTATTGTAATGATTGATTTCTCCTTGTCATTTATTTCTCTTGATTATCCTATCTTCATATCAATTTTTAAAACATTTTGAATAGATACAAAGAAGATAATTGCTCCTCATAACCTTGATGGAGTGATAAATCTCATAACCTTGAGGAGGGTAATAGCTCTCATCCCTATAAATAGGTTCAGACTATCAACCCTTCAAAGCAAAAGGTAGATCATCCTATTATGCCAAAAGAGAGTAACCATAAAACCCTATAATATACAATTGATAGTATGAGAAACTTAATAAAAGAGATATAACAACAAAAGTAGTCTATAAAATCAAATATCACTTTATTACAAAATCAGATTTCATATACAAAGAGTGAAGATTATGATACAATGAACCATGTGCATGCATATTCACATATCAATTATGTGCTTAAAAATAATCAATCTTTGAAAGCAAAACCAAATTCACCAAATACCAGTGGTTCTAAAAGTGAACAAAATCCTAACAAGAGGTAAAGTGAGATTCTAAGGGAGATACTTAGAAATGATTTGATCAAATTACCTCCTATGCATCCTATATAAAAATCTAAATACTACTACACATATCATAGAGTGCATGGGTATCATAAATAACATTGTTTCACATTAAATTACCAAGTACAAATTAAAAAAAGATAGCGTAAATCCTATCATTAATACATCTACCAATAAAACCACTAAAAATATGAATACTTCTCCCAAAACACAAGTTCCAAAATAATAAATATGGGTAATAAATAAAATTGTTGAGTAAAAATAGTTGAAAATATCAAACATAGAATAATAAAAGGTTCAAAAAGACAAATAAGATCAGGAAAAGGATACAAATTTACCTCTCAACATTGATACTTAGTTTTCCAAGCAATATGGTTTTGGAAATAAATATTTATAAAACTTTTTTTATCATGGTCAAAGATTTGGAAAAAATTCCCAAGCCTTCACTCACCCTATTTCCACATTTGACCAGAATGATTTCCAAGGCTTGGGATATAGTGGTAATGCTAATAAAAATAATTTAAAGATTCATTTTGTCAAATAATAAGAACCTACAAATGAGAACGAGTCATGGTATAAAATGAAAATAGTAAAGGTACCATTACAAAAAGATAATGGGCATAACAAATATTAAAACCATGATTTCTAAAAAAAGAGGTAAAGAATAAAAATACACTTGAAAAAAATAAGGTTCTAAATGTGTTTACAAAGGGGGAAACTACAATCTTTTCCTTATATGAAAACCATTCTACTCTCACTACTCATATAGATGGTGAACACACTATAGATGAATAGTTCAATAAAACATGTTATGATCCACTTCATAACTTACCATATGATCTACATATCTATAGGACATGGTACCTATCAATTAAATCCCTCCCCAAAAAATAAGGAACCAAATGTGGATAAATACAAACCAAAAATACCAAGTATAAAATTAACAAAAGAGCATGCTATACTTTATGATTCTACTATGAATACATATGGCACATATGATATAGGGCCTTCATAGAGGCATCTCGTTGATGAGATCCTTGGGTTATAGTTTAAATTTTCCTTGTTTATGGAACCATTCAAAAATACTAAAAAAATCAAAAATAATATTCAAAAGTACTAAAAAATAAAAACGTTAAAAAATCCAAAAATATTTTCATCACCTACATGTTCTATTGGCTCCTTGGCATCTATGTGTTATCTCCATGTTGAGGGTTGAAATTTAATTTAATTATAAAAACACATATGTGTCATATTTATACATTGGGTGTGATTCATGCATACATAGATAAATTATTCTATGCACTTATGGGCCTTAGGATTTCCTTTTATCCACGTCACTAGGACATTGGGGGAATCCATTTTATATGATCTTGATACTTTTGGGTTATATAATTTTATGGTCACATTACATTATCATGATTGGGTATTATGTACCTACACATGCCTTGTTCTTGCTTATATCTTGCACATGGTACTTGATATTCTATGAAATTTACATTTTTTTCTAACATTTTTGATCTATGAGCCATTATGACATGTTTATTATTTATGATTCACTTTATACACTTTCTTGAGTATCTAGTTTTGCTTGTTTGAGAATTTGAATATGCTCCATTGTATGCAATCCCTATGCCTATGTTTGTATTATTTGATATTTAAATATGTCATTTCTTATTGTATGGAAATTTGAATATGTAATTCCTTGCTTTGTGTAGATTTGAATAATTCATGTCCTTTTGATTTTGTAGCATTTGATCATTCCCCTTGTTTTTGATCTCTTAAGACCTTTATTTTTTGACTTTATTTTGAGTGCTCTTATGAATGTGTTTATTTTATTATTTATCTTGTACGATTACTATCTAGAATTTCCATGTTTTATCATGTATCTTAGGCCTACATGTGATCAAATTGGTTCTATATGCTTCAATTATACATTTACCTATGCAAAATTATATATATGATACATGGTTACATTCATATATTTTATAGTTGTATTGTATTTTTATGTTAAGCTAACTGCTAGTTCTTATCTTTCCCTCATCTCAAAGGAGGGCATATTAGTGGGGACATGTCACAGGGACATGTTCACACACATTCATACTTTCCATATTATAGCAGTGGCATGATTTAGAAGCATTTTATCCATACATATTAAATTTTTGGTACCTATACCAGTTTGTAAATTCATTTGGGTCATGTCATATGGACATGGATTTGACACATTCATAGTTTATAGATTATAAAGTGGAAATTATTTGGAAGCATGTTATCCACACTCATAAAATATATGGTACTTATACCAATTGTTAGATTCAATGGGACCATGTCATATGGACATGGCTTCCACACATTTATATTTTCCATATTTAGTGGGGGCATGATTTGGAAGCATGTTCTCCACACATATCCAATATTCAACATCTCTAGTTTATAGTGAGGACATATTTTAGAAACATGTCCTCTACATTAGTACTTATATAAATATTTATATTTATCCATATATAGTGGGGGCATTATTTGTAATCATGTCCTCCACACTTACATAGTTATTCAGCTTGACCAAAGCACATAGTTATATGGTTCAAATTCATAATTATGGTAAAATTATATACATTGTTATCATTTTTATACATAGTTTTAGCATGAGACATATCTAATGTGCATATAATACATAACAAGTTCCTAGTATTCCAAAATCTAAATCAATTTTAGATTCCAAATCCATTACACATACTAATACTTGATAGACATTTAAAAAATTTATTAAACCAATCTAATATAGTAGTTAGTTCAAATTTTAGCATGGTTGAGGTGATAAAATCATTCAATATTTCCAAGTTTTTAGTTTGGATGGTTATAAGTATCATTGGGTTGCATAGTTGAGCTAATCTCAAATGTTTGGTGGTAGATCACTTTTTCTCTAAATCTAGGGGCATGTTCCTTCCAATATCTCTATATCTCCTTGGATATATGCACTTTAAATATTTATCTATATTTATACTAATATTAGTTTCATATCCTTACAATGATAAATATTTTTCAAAAATAACTAGTCAATAGGCAAGGCAATTACATTGAAACACAAGTCAATCTCTAACAAAGTACTCAAATTCAACTCCAACAAAGCACTCAAATTCAACTCAATCAAAGACAAGGAGTGCATACATAATAGGTTACTTATTCATTTATTTTAAACTACAAACTTCATTACTAGATTAAAGGGGGATAAATTTAGATGATATTTTTTTATTACATAACACCTAAGTCTTGTACACTTAGAAAAATCAAACCTTGGTTATTCCTCTAAGTTATCGATCTGACTTACTTATACAAGCCTCACATATACTATATATTATTCCCCTTGGCCTATCTCTTAGTTTGACCAAACTTATCTTGATGACATAGAGATATAATATTTCCTACAATGTTTAAAATGTACTTATCTTATCCCTCTACAAGTTAAGAGCCTATACCTACTCTCCTATTCCCCAAACACTAACATCTAGTATAGATAATAACATCAACATTAATTCTTGGACTAATGCAAGTGTCCAATTCCCTAAATTCATCCAATTTTGAAATGAAATGTATTATAATGGTTGTCCTAATTAATTTTATGTGGGTTGTCTCTTGATGGGATTAGTATAAATACAACATCAATCTTCATATATTACTCACCTAAAAATCAAACCAAAATAGCACTCAAGAAGCACTCAAGTTACCAAAATGTTTTCTATTCTACCATATTCTAATATTATTCAAGGAATAACCTAAATAAATGTCTTAAGTACTAAATGAGTAGTCATAAGGTCATATTTTACTAGTTAAAAACTAGGTCACTATTGTACTTACTTTACACATTGCATGATTCACACAAAAGCCAACATTAAAGTGAGAAATAAATGAGTCTAAGGCCCTCTTCTTGAGTATTGGATATGTAAGAAACACCATTTAACATCAAGGTCATTATAGGTTAGCTTGAAACTATTTTTCCACTAACCCAAGTTTACCTAGGGTCACATTGAAGATGGAAATTTAGGGTTTTTCCATTTCACTTGGAGAGATAGTTCATGATCTAGATTTGAATGCACCAGAGTGGAGGAAAATCCAAACCCATAAGCATGAAAGTGGTCACATCCTATTTGAGTATATATTCTATACATGACACTAGAATTCAACTAAAACACTATGATCAACACAACGAACCCAAGATGACATAACTATCCAGAGAGCTAGAGGGACTAGATCCAAAATCTAATGACTATATAAGAATTATATTTGAGATTAATTTTTACATGTACCAAATCCATATCTTCATTATCATCAAAACTATCTAAGTACTAATTTTATGTCATTTTTATATCTAGCATATTTGTACTTTTCATTAATATCTTATCTTAGTTTAAGAAATTTAACATATGAAAAATATGAGTTTATCACATTAATTGGGATGATGTAGATCTAATATTCACCCTTGTGACCTATTATTTATATATATCTAACCCTATCTACCTAATTATGATCCTAATCCAAATTATTGTTAAATAAAATCATATAACTATTAATCTTAGTGAATTTGAATTAGTAACACTGTGAAGAACATGTTTATATGATATACCACCATTAAATAGAGATAACCTAATAAATATTGTAAATGTGGAGAACATGTTTTTATAGCATACCTCCATTGAATCTGGAGAGTTTAAGAACTAGTGTAAATGTGGAGAACATGTTTTTATAATATGCCTCCATTATAATATGGAGATGTTGAGTACTAAATAAGTGTGGAGATCATGTCTTTTTGATATGCCCCCTCTAGAAATTGAAACTATGAAAATGTGAAACTCATTCCTCTATGACATGAATCCATTAATATGCCTCCCCTTTTGAGGTGAGGGGAAGTACAATCTAGTAGTTACCTTACCTAGAAATGGTAAGACAACTATATAAGTTATGTATGGATCATGTAGCATATAGTAACATGTATACGTAGATATATTATTAAACCACATAATATTTAATCACATAAAATTCTAATATGCATGATATATATCATTAAAACATATAGAGAGTAATAATAAAATATCATTAATAAATCAAGCACACACACAAGAGCACTCCAACAAAGAAAAATTAAATGGTATAATGGGACCTCACACAAGTGTCATGTTAAAATTATACATAATCAAAGGGACATGACTTAGTAAAATGTAGAAAAAAATATATAATGACATATTCAACTATCCATAAAACAAATAATGACATATTAAAATTCCCAAATAGGAAATCAAAGGTAGGGGTCCATATTAAATGGAGCATATTCATATGCTCAAATAATAAATACAATACAAGGAAATAGTAATCAAGGAACACACCCAATAAATTGCATAAATGAAAGCATGAAATATAGGTAACCAACATGAACATAACACACTAGTTCCTAAAAATATGTGTTTATAAAAAATGTTAAGTACATAACATATAAAGTACATTATGAAATGTGTAATAATAGATATAGGTATGTGTAAGTATATAAATATCAAACATGAAAAAGGAAAGTGATCATAAAATAATGTAACCTAGGTGTATTATGATAAAAAAAGTATGTCTCCAACATACATATGATGCAATTGGAGAGAAGGCCCAACATTTTTATGTGCATATATCATGTATTTGGGTATGCCAATATCACACTAAAATGAAGCATAAAAAATACATGTATATAATAAAAAATGATATGCTACCTACTGACATGGATAAAACAACATTGTATAAGAAATAGTACGACTAAGAACATGATAATTATTTTTTCATATTTTTTAATTTTGTAAATGTTATTGTATTTTATTGAATATCTATTATTTTTAGAGAAGGTAAATTCTTAACAATTATCCCTTATAATGGATACTCATCTATAAGTGTTCTTAACTATAAATATGGCATATCAAACTAGTGAACTTGTTGAGGAGCATGTATAGTTTAAATATCTATCACTAGAGGTTCTATGATGTTTTATATATGTAACATAGAACTGTATGGTGTCAAAAAGATGAAATAGAAAGAGTAGGGGTTCATGGAACCCATTATTTTTTTCTTTTTGGTTTATTGGAAGTAGTAATAATAGGAACATGTTTAGTTTCTCTAGATATTTGAGTATGTTTTGTAGTAGTAAACAAGGATTACATGGAATCTATTATGTATCTCTGATGCAATGGTCTCTTGAGTATGGATTGCCTAGGAAAGGGGATTTCCTATTGATTACCCTTTAGTGGAGGATCAACCTTATTAGGTTTAATAATTATTTTTATTGGAATAAAATTTTCTTGTTCAAGTGGATGTTCATATAGAATTCTAGGAACTATGATTACCCTATTGGTATGAATGTATTTAATATAATAATTTACTATGGAAGGTATTGTGTGGGGTTTATGTATCCAATGTAATCACAATAATACATCAAATAATACCATGCACATTATAAATGACAAGGTAGTGACCACATGTGTTAGGATAACCTATAAAGGTAAGTCAATCTCACCAAAACTATGTTGTAAGTTCTCATTGAATGCTTTGACCACTTTGGTCTAAGGGTATAAATAATAGTGTGTATATCCAAAATGTGTAAGTAATGTCATGATGAAAACATTGTTGATATCATCATTATCAATCATAACATTATGAATACCCTAGTGATCAAGGTATGATCAAATAAACAATGAATGAATAAATGAGTCATCCTTCACAATCTCACTATCATCAAAATTAATGGAGGGTCTCTAAACCATAAGACGTATATGATAGGTATAAGTACCAATAATCCCATATAATTCATGAAAATAATGTGATGGAGGAGGATGTGCATTATATGCCATTTTCACTTCTAGATTCTTTTTAGAATGATTTTTTAACGGATCATTAAACATATTTTGGTTCTAATGATCACTAGGTTGTGACCCTAAATCCTTTGAATGATCATCAAATATAACATGATATTTATCGATAAGGTCATGGATCTTATGTTTCAAGGTGATTTAACCTTTTAGGGTTTTACAAGAGTAATTACCTATGTTTGGTTAAAGGGCTAAGAAATCCAGATCAGTGAAATAAATTGCAATAATAAACTTATTGATTTCTTATGACTTTTGACTTCTTTTGAATTTTTAGTAATAGAAATAAATAGGGAGAAATATATACTTAGCTAAAAATAGAATACTATGGATGATCTAGGTTCTAGATCTTGAGATTTAAGGAGTTCTAAGTGTTGCAAAAAGGAATTTGATATTCATCTATTCACTAGACAATAGTACATAGTTTGGACAATAATGCCATTCATTTGTAGTGTCCAAAATGTGGTGCTAATGTTCCCTTTATGGGGTTATTCCTATTTTTATAGAGGACCTTCACCTATGTTTATATGTTTTAATCATGTATGATTAAAACTTTTAGCTACTTATTACAGCGAGAAAGCTTTAATTCATGTGCAAACCCTAGTTCTCTTTGTAAGTGTGATATGAAAAATATTTGAGTGTGTTAGTAGGATAGACTAGACATCCTCAACAACCCATTATGTAGAGAGTTTCCTACATACCAATACTCTAAATAGGGATCAAGTCTGATGTAGTTTTGCCACCTAGTTCTTGATGTATGTGCAAGTGAATTCTAGAATGAGAGTGACATTATATGCCTTAAAATTGATTAAGCTTTGGAATGTTTTAAAACTATACTTAGGTTTTTTGTATATGGTAGTATGTAGAAAGTAGGGTAGTTTTTTATTCTTTTTGGGAATTAGGTGTTTAATTACTAAGCAAATAAAGGGTCTGAGTAGATGAAAATTTGTAATTAATGTATCTTAATTAGCCTACTAATTTGTGTAAATAGATATGTATTTTATATTTTATAAAAATATTAAGAAGTGTAGGTAAGTTAAAATTATCTTATTTTGGGTCAAAATAGATGATTCCAGATCTAGAAATTACTATGTAGGGATGGAAAACTATCATAAATAGAACCCATAACTCTATTTTTGGATTGGATAAGAGCATCAAACTCAAGATACCATGCTAATTAGCACTATAGTCAACTTTTTGAATCTATTGTCCACTTACAATGTTAGTTTCCAATTATGGTGTTGTTGTCTTAGTGTCCTAGCTTTTCTAAATTTTATCTGATAGGTTTGTAACACTTTGGTAGTGAAATATCAAAGTTTGATTCTATGCAGAACTCACTGTGTGTCTGATTTTATCTTCAAAACACTTAAGAGCTCCTAATACTTGATCTTGAATAGTAAACATAGGAAAGAGAGAAGGGGTTAGTGTGTTAAGGATATGCTAGATGCACTTCACACCACATATGTGGGCATGCTACCTACATATTAGTACTCTAAGGATGGATCAAACTAATTTAGTTCTCCTATCTGAAGTGTTTGGTGTAATTGTGTGATGTATGAAACTAGATAAAAAAATTAGAATGTACTTTGGATGACTAAGGATTGGTATGAGTGCTTGAATAGGCTTTAAATTGGTCTTAGAAGGCTATATATAGAGAATAAGGAAGAGTGCTTGAGTGTATTTGCTTATATTCTTGCTATTTTCCTGTGGATGAGTGATAACCCTTCTAAATAGAAATTAAATGGCCTTTTATATGGAAATTGATGATCTTGGGTTAGATGAACTTGTATGAGGCTGATAGGGGAAAAGATAAAGAATTGATAAAACCTGACCATTAGAGGTGAAAAGAACTTGGAAAATAGCACAAGAAATAAGACACCCATGAATATTGGCACTCCTATCAAAATTAGGTGTTATTATCCTAGGAAGATGAGCATTGGGAGGATAGATCTAGGTCTGAGAGGGATATTTGGGTCCTAAAAATCTAAGTCTAAGAAGCTATAAGTGATTGGGAATCAGTGAAAGTTTAGATGAGAAGGGTTAAGTGAGCAAGAAAGAGGAATTATAGGTTGGGTGTTATTTTTCATGCCTAAGTCATCCAATTTCACATTTTATATGATTACATTTTCCCCCCTTTTTTATAGTGATGAAACAAAGTGAAATACTAGGATAAAGGAAAAATAGAAAGCATACCTAAACTTACTTATAAGGGGAAAATCTCATGAAGTTTTGTGATATTGGATGTGCATAGAGAGAGAACATTTTGATGCATGAATATACAAATAAAAACATGAAGTAGATCAATTCTTACTAGATACACTATATCTAAAATAATAATGTATAAAGGCTAAGTAAAGCAAGAGAGGAATGAATACACTTCATAGGGTATGTGAACCAACATAAATTCTATTGTGATGTTGGATTGTGTTATGTGTTGAATCAAGATTAATATCATGAATGGAGCTAAGTGCTAAATTCCATAGAATGTGCGTCAAGAATAAAAAGGTTGGCCCTTTAGCTCCATCATTGCCAACTATGTGAAGTTAACAAATCATGCATGTGTTAATCAATGTCTAGATTGTATGTCCAATCCCTCTAAATAGGTGGCTCAAGAATACAAAACCTGGTCCTTTGGATCCATAATTTCAAACTAATTAAATTTAATGAATCATTCATGTGTAAATTGATGTCTAAATTGTATGTCTAATCTCTCTGAATAGGTAGCTCAAGAATACAAAGGTTAGCCCTTTGGCTCCATCATTTCCCTATGAAGTGCATCTATGAAGTGATATCGGTATAAAATATATTGCATATGAGATGTCTCATGGACCCCATGAATGTGACACTATGACATTGATAGCTAAATGTGTGATGGAAAATAGGCCACTCTTAGCCATTTTGAAAGATGGAGATTAGGCTTATATAAAAGCCACTCCAAAACTAATGTACTAGGCTTATATGAAATCCAACCTAGGAATTTATTTACTAAAAAAGCTAAACTTACATGAAATTTTGAATCAAATTTGATGGAAACCACTAAAAGATGGATTAAGGCACATAACTACTGAGAATGCCTGGAATAAATTGAACTCAAAAATAAAATAAGATCAATGTGACATGCATATTTTCCTCAATTATTGATGTTAGGAACATGGATTCGGATCTAGAACTTATGCCAAATTAACACTCTAAAATAAAAGTGAGAAACATCATGCCTAACATGATAAACCCCAGTATCTAAGAAAACTATGCTAAAACTACTAAATCTAAAATATTTAGAAGTGAAATAATTGTCCTTGAACTATAATATTTGCCTATTTTTAGAAACCCTATGTGTTTTTCTACCTAGATAGGATCACCAAATTGTTGACACCCATATTTTTTGTGCTACTATCCATTTTTGGCACTACTATCTAGTGTCAAATCTGACTATTGATATGAGTCTATTCCTATTTTTATATTCTAAATTGATCAATTTGACCTATGGATTTTATGCTGACTATTCTGAATGCTAATATTTCAATTTATAAGAGGCTTTATCTCTATGAAAAATACCCTATTGGATTCCCCCTCTGAGGGTAGGAATGATGAACTTGTAATGACTTTGCATAAAATAAAAGAGTCCTACAAGTGTGTTAATTTTGAATATATATATGATATATCATTTGATGTTTTGACAATATGTTTCAAGATATATCAATGTTTGTAATGAGAGATTATTATATCAATAGGTGTATGCCTAGATAGATATAATAATGTGAAATCATGTGTAAAGTACTAAAGTGGAGTTAGAAATGTTAATTATTAGTTTAGAGGAATGAAGTATGATGTTGATCATGGCATCTAAGAAACAAAGGTAAATGCATGATATGGATCATGGCATGACATAAATTTGACAAGCAACAAGAAACAATCAAGAAATAAGAAGCATACTAGATAGGCCAAGGGTTAGTGCAAACAAGGGACATGGTCACATGTCACTCAAACTATAAACAAGCATGGAATTCATGTTCAAATGCCTCATACACATACAATTGAAATAAGCAAAGTTGGCACATAGGACACAAGCACATAAGAGAGTAAAAACAAAGGATATTATCAAATTTACTAAGGCACATACATGAAAGAGAAGCAAAATACATTGGAAAATGTCCTAAGGCATAAGGATGAGACAAACCATAACTATAAAATGCAATCAAACAAGCTATGTTATGCAATCAAAGAAAGCATGCAAACACATCTAGCTAGTCAAATTAAATGTGAAAGTATGCAAAACATGTGTAGTACAATACTAGGTATATATTATGAAATACACAAGTGATCGATACTAGTGAGATGTTGATATAACATTATGTGTAATCTATAAATTAATGTATATCAACATGATAACTCAGAGTGTGTGGTGTAGAAATGACATAACCTGGATGGTGTAGTCATGTAAAATATGCCACCAATGGGTGTGTATAGTAATGCATGTATATAATGTATAAGTAGGAATGCCCCCTCTATGGGTAGAATGAAGCCATCAAGTAGATGGATGTCACTACACACACTCAAAAAAGACCAATTGAGGCATGATAATATATAAAATTGACATACAATAACATGAAACAATAAATGTAAGTCCTAACATGATAGTAGTACTGTAAATCATGGATGATGCATACAATTGAAATATTTTTGGCATTTTTGATGTGTTTGTGTTTTTAAGTTTTCTATTATTTTTGTATTTTTGAAAATATTTTAACTATGTATTAAAAAAAGAGAATATGTAAAATCAATGCTGGAAAGAAATTATGTACAAATATATACATCATAATATAAACAACTAGGATGGTGGTGGGAAGGGATCCAAATCTGGAGCTTGTTGGGGATTAAAATGGAGGAAAGGATTTAAGCCATCATCAAATGTTTCTAGATCATCATCATAAGTATCCTCATATGCTTAAAATGTTATGTTCCTAATGTGATCATGTCAAAAGAGAACTGTGGTTTGCTCTGCTGGTGGAGATATTGATTCTACTCTTAGATGTTTAGACTTACTAGTAAGTGACTATAATGGAAGTTATGGAGTTGGTGTTGTTAGTGGTGATATAATCTGAATAATACCTTGATATTGTAGTTTATTCAATCTCTATTGTAAGGTTATGCATGATTTTGCATCATGGTTGATAATCCTATAAAAGGTATAGAATGGATGATCATCCTAATGTAACAATCTATTGATAGATCTATGTCATACTATAGGTAATGTGATAAATCCATGATAAATTAATATATATAACATAAATAAGGTTGATGTTATGTGATACTTGCCTTAATTTTAATAACTACATTTATATCCATAGAGGTAACTATGTGAACTGTATGTGCCAAGTGAGATGACTGTGGTCATGAATGTGGGGGATGTTTTGAGAGTGTGGTGTGAGATGATAAAATCACTATAAGATGTGGTATGAGAGATTTAGAGTCATCTCAATACTCTCCTGGGCTGATTGGTGTAAAGATAATTCCATACAAATAATCATTTATAAGTGTGGGTGATGTATCACCATCTGAAGAAGCCTATGAATTTGTATCAACAACATGTACATATGGTAACTCTAAATTTACCACAAAGGGTAACTGTGATATAATAGTCTCATAAAATACAATGGTAAAATAAATTACTACTACCAAAATGTCTATAACTAATGGAGTAACTATGGAATCAACTAGAGATATTGGTACAAATATTAGTGATGGTGGATGTGCAATAGGTGTCAAAACTGTGATTGATGAAGTAGCTAAAATGGATAGAGCTATTATAATTGGTGAAATAATTAGTGCTAAATATATGACTATGAATGGAATAATGTGGGAAGTGCTAGTCTCTCTAACCTCATATGTATGTATCTGATCCAAAGAAATGCTATGAAGTGGTGGTTGCACTATGAGATATAGTTTCCCATTAGATGAAATAGTCAAAGATGACTCTGTAAGTCAACTATATCTGAATGGTTGGTTGTCTACTAGACATGTGTATAGATATCCCTCATGGAGAAATGTAATACATCAATGGAGAGTAGAAGGAATAACACCCATGGTATGTATCCAATGTTGTTTGAGTAAAATATTATAGTGAAGAGGACCTAGTATGACTTAGAACTGTGTGGAGAGGGTTTATGGTCCCACCATGATGTCCAAAGTAATAGTACCTAAAGTTTGTCATGGTATGTCATTAATATATTAGATGTTCTTATATGTTTTTTGCATTGATTATAAATCTATATGCATGGCCCATAAGAATGTGCTATTACATAAATTTATTTTAAAACCACTATCCACAAGAACTCTCTTGACTACATTGGTTTTGGCTTGTATTTATATGAATAGTGGAAAATTTTGATCAACAATCATTTGAGAAGGAATTTCCTCACTATCAAAATAAATTATATCTTCTATAGTTTTTAGAGTATTGACCACTAATGCAAAATAAGAAGGTTATAAATTAAGAGGCACAAAAGTTTGAGTGAGTGCCTCATTAAGAATGTCCTTGAATAATTTTTTTTGAAGTAGTTCTAAAATGGAAATTTTAGCTGGAATGTTTATCAACCAATCAACAATGTCATATTACTTATGTGAATCTGCCTATGTTAGTTAGTTGAGCCTAGGATGGGTTGCAATAGCAGGGTGATGAGTCTCTTGAGTATGTGAAGGAGGCATAGTTACACATTGAGTAGTAGCTCTAATTGCATTATCTACTATATGTATAGGATTTTTAGTTGTTATAGCTGGAGAGAAAAGATAATAAATAGGTGGAGGAGGTGGAGGAACAAAAAGTGTCAATTGAGTTCTTTGGCAATGGGTAGTGACCTGGGGTAAAGTAAGATGGACCATACAACATTACTTGGTATAGGGGAGAGGCTCTAAGGGAGGTGATGCAAGAGATGGATTAATATTTGTAACAAAAAATTGCTTAACATCATCCCATATAATGAAAAATAATAATGAAATGCAGATAATGAAAATCTATACTAACATATGATAGACGTCATCATTCATGTACATGATAGGGCCCATTATGGTTTCTTTGTTATTTGTAAGAAATGTAACAAGAATTTGGAAATAGCTGAGCATCATTTTCATAATCTGGCTATAAATGTAAGGTGATACCTCAAAAATTAAGTAGGTACTAATATATGCAATTAGGGATTTTTCAAAAATATTATTTGCAAAATACTATGAATTGTTGGATTTGAAATTGATTTTCTAAGTTTGATATGTAGCTAAATTTTCAAAAAATGATGCAAAAAGTACTAAAAAATAACTGAGAATGTATTTGATGTAGCTAGGGCTCTGAATAGATTTTTCCAAAAATAGTGTATTAATTTTAAAAATTAATAGAAAATTTATAGTTTTAATTTTGAAAAAGTGAGGAAAAATATGAAAATATTTCTAAAATTAGCAGTATATTTTCCTAGTAGTTTGAAAGTGCTTTTATGCAAATAGGAGCTAGTATGTGAAAAGTAGTGTTTGAGTACATGTATTAAAAATATTTCAATAAATTTATAGTTTATTTATTTTTAAATTTATTAAAAATTAGGAAAATATTGAAAAAAATCATAAATAATTAGTCCTAGGGTTTTTGTGCATAAATTTGAAGTAAGTCAAGTTCACCAAATGTTTTATTCTTTTTGGGAATTAGGGGTTTAATTCCTAAGAAAATAAAAGGTCTGAGTAGTTGTAAATCAGTAATTAATGTATTTTAATTATCCTACTAATTTGTGTGTGTGTATATATATATATATTATCTTTTCTAAAAATTGCAAAATGTGTAGAGAAATTAAACTTATCTTATTCTGGGTCTAAATAGATGATTCAGGATCTGTAAATTATTATACAGGGATGATAGATTATGATAAATAAAACCCAAAAATCTATTTATAGATTGGACAAGAGAACCAAACTTAGGACACCCTTTTACTTAGAACTATAGTCTACTTTTTAGAGATATTTCCCACTTCTAGTGATAGTGTCTAATTATGGTGTTATTTTCCTAGTGGCGTAACTTTTCTAGGTTTAATTTGGTAGGTCTATAACATTGTGGTAGTGAAATATCAAATCTTGATTCTATGTGGATCTCATTTTGTGTTTTATTTTATCTTCAAGACCCTTAGGATCTCATTATAATTTAACTTGAATAGTAAACTTGGGAAAGAGAGAAGGGGTTAGTGTGTCAAGGATACATTGGATGCACTTCACAACCCATGTGTGGGCATGCTACCTACATACCAATACTCTGAAGAGGGATCAAGATAATTTAGTTCTCCCATTTGAAGTGCTTGGTGTAATTGTGTGATATATGCAACTACATGCAAAACTAGAATGTACTTTGGATGACTAGAGATTTGTATGAGTGCTTAAATAGGCTTGAATTGGTCTTGGAAGATTGTATATAGAGAATAAGGAAGAGTGCTTGAGTGTATTTTCTTGTATTCTTGTTATTTTCATGTGAATGAGTGTCAACCCTTATAAATAGACATTGAATTTCCTTTTTATATGGAAATTTATGATCTTGGGTTAGATGAACTTGTAGGTTGACATGGGAAAAGATAAGGAATCAAGAAAACTAGATCATTAGAGGTGAAAATGAACTTGGACAATAGCACCAAAAATAGGACACCCCTAAATTCCAACACTCATATCCAAATTGGGCACTACTATCCTAGGAGGATGAGCTTTAGGGGGATGGATATGGGTCTAGGAAGGTTGCTTAGGTCCTAAAAATCTATGTCCATGAAGCTACAAGTGACTAGGAATTAGTGAATGTTTAGTTGAGAAGGGTTGAGTGAGCAAAATTATCCATGCCTAAGTCATCCAATTTTGAATTTTATATGATTCAAAGTGGAATAGGGATATTATACCCTGATTTTTACAACTTTGTCTTTAGTTTGAATAGATTTTACATCTATATTCCCTCTAGATAATAGAGGTAGATAAAACCTGTATTTATATATTGCTTGTGCAAATAATAAAATGATCTTAAGCTGACCTTAAAATGGTCACACATTTGAAAAATTATAAGTTGGGAAGATTTAGAGCTAAGGAAGTAGAACCCAATTTTGGACACTAGTGCCATGTGGTTATCATGTCCCAAATGTGGTGCTAATGTCCTTTTTGAAGAATTATAGGAAGTTGGATTAGAATTAGAGGTGATAGTTTAGTGAGTATATCTTAACTCGATATAAGTGAATAATCATTGATGAATGGATATAAATGTAAGTCTAAGGATTTACAATATGACTATGGTAAGCATAGGGATATGGTAACTCAAGAGACCCTCTTATCATCTAATTACCACTTTTAAGTGATTAAATTTATCCCCCATTTATGATAGTAATGAAGTAAAGTGAAATGAATAGTATAAATGAAATAAGTGTACCTCTACTTACATTGGAAGCTAAGCCCATGTAGTTAAGTCTGACTATGTGAATTTGGGTCTGCATATGTAAAACATGATCCAAAGTAATCTCTTGAAATCAAACATGCAAAAATTAGTTCTTACTAATGAGATAATCAAAATCAAAAGACTATGATAAAATGAAATAATTGAGTAAAGAGAGAAGAAAGTAATGGAAACACTTAGTTTTTTATATGATCCAATACATGAACCTGGTGATAACTTGTATGTGTGAAAGTGCACAGTGATAATATCATTAAATAAATTAAACTGAGTTGATGGCTTGCTTAATCCTCATATGGGTGGCTTAATAACTCAATCTGATTTTGACTCCATCATTGCCCACCCCTACTTGGTGGATCCTAATTTCTATGAATAGATTAGATAAGACTATAAATTTGTCAAACCCTATCATGTAGGTGGATCAAGAACTCAATTATTCCATGACTCCATCATATCTCCCTATGTGAATTATATGCATCTATAATTTTACTGCACAAATTGCTAAAAGTACCTAATTGAGTAATTTAACTATATATTTGGCTCCATAGCCACTTGGGTATATTAGGCAGCTATTGGCCACTTAGGAATGTCAACAACTATAGATGGAGTAAGGCAGTGATAGCCAGTGTATACAACATAGCAAATGACATAGAATTTTCCATTATTAAGCATGAGATATACTGAGAGGGTGGGGGGGTGAATCAGTATATCATATATCTTATTAAATATTTTACTTAATTCATTTCCTTAATCTACTTAAATATTCATTCAAGATATGCAATAAAACTAAAGAAATAACATGTACCATAAAATATAAAGAGAGACACCATATTTTAATGTGGAAACCCAAAGTGGGAAAAACCATGAAGAATTATCTCAAGTATGCAAATGAGTACTGAATTAAATTACAATGTTCACAAGCACCAACTTATATGAGCACCAACCCCTTTGATGAGCACCAACACAACAATGATTTGTGAGCACCAACCCATAAGAGAACCAAACCCTCTAAGTAAATAACACAACTATCTCTCAATGTTTTTTTCTCAACAAATGATATAAATCTACAATATCTCTTTCCATTCTATTATCTTTTCTCTTCTCTTCTCTTTCTCTTCTTAGTGAAATACAAACCATGCATACTCTTTCATATTACAAATGTTTTCTCAAGCCTTTATTTATAGCTTTCCAAATGACCTTTGGCATTCACCCTTTGTGTCCCTTCAATCCTCATGGAAAATGGTGCCAAAATTGCATGACCCTTCATATCCTTTCATTTGAAAAGTCACATGGTGACCCTTCCTAAGTAAATTCATCCTTTCCCATTTTCTATTTGTCTTGGTGACCTTTCAAATTCCTTAAAATGAATCTTCATGGAGAAATTCACCATACCCTCTTTTGTCTTCACTTGGTGACTCTTGGAATTCCTCAACATGACTCTTCATGGGAAAATGCATCCCATTCATCTTTTGGCTTTACCCCATGACTCTTTGACTTCTCCATGGGCTCTATTTTGACTTTATACAACCAAAAAATATATTTATTAATAAAAAATAAATACTAACACACATTAGGTAAGATATGAACATTAAAAACACCATTAAATATTATGGGCCCTTTATCACCAAAAAATGCTAGACCTTTAACATTAATGAAAATATTTCCAGCATCCATTCCATCTAATAAACCTATTTGAAGCTGAGTATATAGAAATTATGTTGCATGCACATGCCCCCAATCTAGTATCTGAGTATACTAAATCTGAATTAAGTATGTAATAGTTGAATTTGTATGTTGATCTAAATGTATGAGTGATCATACCATGCATGATTCCACCAAATATGAATAATTAGTATGAATTTTAATTGAAATGACTACATCTAAGATAAATTTTAACATAATTACCAAAATTATGAATGTATCTATACAAATCTATATTATACTAGTGTAATGGTGTGAGTGATCTAGATTGTCTAAAAGCTGGGGCTACTAAACATTAGGGCCTTATAGTGGATATTATCACCTTGTGGCACTAGTTTCCTAATATAGGTGTTAATGACCACCTAGTCTAATATTTACGTGGTCTAAACTGACTACTAAACCTCTATTCTATTTTGTGTCTACCCTAAGTCTAATCTATATAACTAAGCCTATGCACTAAAATGTAGTGAAAATAAAAATACAAGACTGGTCTCTATGATGACCCCTATAAATTCCCACTCTTTTGAGGGTAGCTATAAAATATGTTGAATAACTACCCTTTCAATAAGTATCTTTAAAAAATTTGTTAGTTGGAGCATGATATTCCAATATAATGTACAAACATGACATCAAAATTTAAATGTATATGAGCAATAGTAGGAAATATAAGATGTATGTTGTAATATAGCATTATAAAAGGGTTTTAAGATAGATATAAGCAATATATAACATCATTGAAATATGAGTAAATACCTAGTCTATGGGGTATGATGTCCATTGAGTCTCCCAATTAGGATAGGTAGATGTGTGAGAGCTCTCATGGAATCAAAAACTTGTGTGTGTGTGTGTGTGTGTGTGTGTGTGTGTAATAAAAAAATACAAGTGTCATGGTGTAGAAGCATATAAAAGAAGTAAACATACAAGAATTTGAGGCACACAAATATTAGGCCAAGGGGCCATAATACAAGGTACATGGGCACATGTCACTAAATATGAGAATTAAAATATATAAGGACATGTTAAAATGTCCACATACACAAATAATAAGTAATTTGGTGTAGAGCCACAATGAAAGGCATGTTCAAATGTCCACATATAGAATCATGAAAGAGTACATAAAAGGGACATGGGCACATGTCTAAGTTATATAAATATAGAATTGGTGTATAATCTAAGGAACAATGGAATATTAAAATTCCCTTGAAGATGTAAGAATCACTGTAACACAATCAAGTCTAATCTAGGAATTAGAAATGAAAACATGTATAACTATGTAATACAAATCTATGTAGATTCCATGGTACATATATACTAAAGATAACTAGTGATAGTTGGAAAAAAATTTAATCAATGAATAAAAATGATCAATATCAAGATAAATTAATTCATAACTAGAACATATAGGATGTAAAGATAAAACCTAGTTATATAAATTATGTAGCAGATGCCCCCAAGTGGGCAGATGTAGGAATGTATAAACCTAGATCGATGTGAATTTCTCCAATGGGTAGATGATAGATGGTTTGGATCAGTGTAGTGGAATGAATACCTATCTAGAATCTATAATCACTTGATAAGAACAATTGAATCATATGTGTATGATAAGACCAACTACACTAGGATAACTAGAAATATGAAATATCTGGCAAGTAGTAAACAAATAAATAAATCAATGCATATAGTCTATAATTTTTTTGGATTTCTAAATTATTTTAATGTTTTTAGATTTATATATATTCTTTTTGTGTTTTTTGAGGATAATTTATATACAATCATATGAAAGTATATTATGTACAAGGAGAAATAGAGAGAAAGAAGTGTGTACAATTTAATTAAAAATGAAAAGTTCATATTTTTATATGTGGAATTTCCTTAGATGTATAATGTTCAGTATATTTTTTACTAATTTTCATTGAGTGAAGATAGATAATATAATTTCAGGCTAAGCTTTTTTATTATGATGTATGGTTTGGGCCATTTGGGTTTGAATTTTCCTTTGTTTTCTTCTTTGACATTAACATTTCTAATATTTTATTTTAATACAAATCATTGATTTCAAATTCCTGATTATGAACTCTATTATTGTATGCCCACTAGATTCACTTATGATAAGCTCTGAGATGATCTACATCTTGGATACATGTATGATCTAATTGTTCTAGTTCATGGAGATGTCATTCTTTGTACTGGTCTTATGTGATGAGTCTTTTTAAAGAGACTTGTAAAGATTAGATTTCTAGTTCTAAGGGAATAATGGATTCTATGCCATATACAAGTGAAAAAGGAGTAGATCCTATTGGTGTAAATATACTAGTGCAATAATCCCAAAGTGTATATATAGTTGATTGTGCTGATCATCACCAAACTTAGTGATGGTTTTTATAAGAATTATATTCATTGTATTATTTGTTACCTCTACCTAACCATTACACTATGAGTATTATGGTGTGGATAATGTATGTCAGATATTGTATTTGGCACATAATTTTTTCACTATTTTTTTCTTGAAATAAGTTCCATTATCTATTATGATGGTTGTTAGGAGACCGAAGTGGGATATAGTATTATTCATGATAAATCAACAAGCATCCTCCATTTTTATTGATTTTAGTGGGATTGATTTGACCCACTTTGTAAAATATTTTGTTGTTATCATAATGAATTCATGGCCACCTATTGATTCTAGGTTTATTTTACCAATGAGATTAAATCCCCATAACATGAATGGCCATGGTGATATGATAGGTAAACTTTAATACAAAGGGGCATGGTATAAGTTAACATGGCATTGATATTTATCTCATAATTTTTCATACTCTTGACATAATTGTTCCATAGTTAGCCAGTATTAACCCTATCTAATTAATTTGTGTGACATTGCTTTTCTAATAAAATTACCACCACATTAACTATCATGTATCCATCAAGTAGCTAGTTTAGATTTTTATACTATTAAACATCTAAGTAAGTTTTTGTCAAAAGATATTTTTAATAGATGACCATTGATGATGATATAACATAGAGTTTTTTTTTTCAATTTGTGCTTTTAATTCTTTATAAAGGTATATGGTGTGATAGATTTGTTCAAAAAAAATAATATATTGGAGAACCATTTAAATTTTGTTCAGTTGTATGTGGTGATGAGTACTATCAGAGATAAGTTCCACATGGGACACCAAAAAATATTGAAATCATTTAATTATGAATAGATATTGCTATGCATCCATCTATATGGGGATTAATGAGGTATAACTTGTGATTACATAGGCATGATGGTTATCTTCACATGGGGTGTTATCAATAATGAAAATTTCAAATTGAGTGTGTAGATACTAAACTATGTCATTATAAAGAAGGAAGTGTATTTAGTTTTTTGGTAAATATTGCTGACTTGGTTAATGGTTAGTTGGGAGTCCCTATAAACTTTGATAGCTTTTATCCTAAGAGCATGAGCCACTTAAAGGCCTAAAATGAGAGCTTCATATTTAGAAATGTTATTAGTGCATAAGAAACTAAGTTGATATGCAAGAGGTACCATGTGTCCTAAAGGATCGATATAAATGTTTCCATTACCAACACCAAATGCACATCAAGAGCCATCAAGAACATTGTCCATGTATCAAGAGTAATATTTTATGTTGTGAAATTATCTCTAAAATCATTGTTAACTGGATGTTTATCATGTAATGGGGATGTTTCTAGCTGGGGTGCAATGATGTAGCCTTTTACAAATTTTTATAATATGATTTTGAGTTCAAATTTAGTGAGTAACATAACCCATTTTTCAATATAACCTAAAATATGCAATTTTGACATGAGGAATTTCAAAGGATCTACCTTGGTAATGATCTGTGTTTCATTTTTAATCATGTAGTGATGAAGTTTTTATGTAGTGAAAAGTAGTTCTAGAAAAGCTTTTCTATTACTGGATAATTTTTCTCATAGTTGACTAGTGTGCAACTTATGTAATAAATTTCTCTTTCTTTATGCTAGTTATCATGTTGTGTAAGGAGTGCTCCTAGTGCATGATATATTACATAAAGGTAAAGTATGAGAGGTTTACCAAGTATAGGTATAACCAAGACAGGAGGTTTGAGCAAGTATTATTTAAGTGTATCAAATCTCTTTTGAAACGTAAGATCCCATTCCAATTTTACATACTTATTAAACAACCAAGTGAATGGTTGGGTTTTATCAATGAGTTGTGCCATAAATTGATGAAATACAAAAATTTTCCCCTAGAGGGATTGAACCTATTTAAAATTATTAGGAGGCATATCCATAATTGTTTTGACATTCTTCGGGTTGACTTCTATGTCACATTGAGATATAATGAAGACCAAAAGTTTTCTTGAGGAAAATCCAAACACAAAATTCTTATGGTTAAGATAAATGTTATATTCTTTTAGTCTTTCAAATATTTGTTGTAAATTTATTACATGATGTTATCATTGTTTTGACTTAGCTAACAAATCATCAATGTAATATTCCACTATCTTGTGAATGAGGTCATGAAATATGTGTGTCATAACACAATGGTAAGTTTTACCAACATTATTTAATCCAAATAATTTTAATATATATTAAAATGTGCCCTATGGTGTCATGAAATAAGTGTTATCTTGATCTTCTTTAGATATCTTGATTTGATTATACATATAAAAACCATACATAAATGAGAACATCTCATATCTGGCTATGGAGTCTACTATCATATCAATTTTTGAAAAATGTAAATCATCCTTAAGACATGCCTTGTTGAGGTCTATGGAGTCACAACAATAGTGGATTTGTCTATTAGGTTTAAAAAATGAAACTATATTTATAACCCACTATGGATGGGCAATTGGTTGAATTAAACTGGCATTTAGCAACTATTGGATTTCATCTTTAACAAGGAAAGCCACTTTAGTATGAGTTCTATGGATCTTTTAACTTATTAATTTGGCATATAGATACAAGGTAAATATGTGTATGGTAATTGATGGATCAATGTCATGTATATCAGAATAAGCCCATGCAAATAGTTCAAGAAACTCAATTCAAATTTGATGAATGTTTGTCTTTTCATTTATGTAATGTGATGTCTAATATTATGATGTGAGGATCAATTTTAGTCTCATAATTAATTTTGATTATTTCTTCATTGAGCAATGTAGATCAATCTAAAGTATTTGGTACTATGGGGATTGTATAATTTGTGTTAGGTAACATATGATACAAATCATTTGAATACTCACCAAAGTATGTCTGAGTACTTATGGAATGAGGAAACCTATTCTTATGATATAATGAGAAGAGCTCCTCATAGGTACCCAAGAATTCTAAGAGAGTTTCATCATTAGCAAACTCATTGAGAACTAGTAGTTCTGGTAAATCTATATCATTGATGATGTTAGGTTATATGAATAAAAGTGTATAAACATGATTCACTATATCAACTAATCAAGGTACAAGTGGAAAAAATGGGATGTGCTGAGAGGCATTTTGAAAAGATCTGGCATTATAAGTATCATTTATATAGCCAAGTCCTTGATTGACCTATTAATAATATGATTTAATGAGAATTAGAACTACTTGTTCATGTTTTATAAGTCCATAACATTTAAAACCCATATTTTCAAAGTATAATAATATGAAATTGAATTAAACTTATTTCCCTATGTACTATAAATAGTTGGTGGAGTTATATGTGTCTCTTAAATTATAGCCTACGGTTGTGTAGTAGTGAAATCCATGTGTGGAATGTATTTATGCAAAGGATAACTATTATGATAGTAATTAAATGGTTATTTATCCATTTTTCATGTGTATATATGGCCTATATATCTTAATTTGAAACATGCATGTAACATTGATGGAACTATGTGCATAGCATGCATCCATGGTTTACCAAATAAGAGATTGTAATTGAGATCATTTGGAATGACTTGGGATGTTGTAGGTAGTGTGTGGGATCTGAGGGTAAGGTTCATTGTGATTTTACCAAAACATTTATGTGGAATATTTTCAAACATTCTAATGATCATATCATAAGGATCCAAATCTATAGCATGGATGTTAACACAATGTAAGAAAGAAATGTTACAAATTTTCAATCTTGACCCATTATCAACTAGAACCCATTTGAAACCTACCTTGATAATTTGTAAATAAAAATATAGAGTTAGGTTTAGATTAGTGATATGCCATGATTTAATATCCTCTCTCCCAAATAAATGTGTTCTTTTATCCATTTCATAGTGTTGACAATAGAGGCCACATATGTGGGTTCAGATGTTTGTGGTACCTAAAAATCTTAAAGTTTTTTATAAAAAATATCTTTGTATGTGTAAAAGTGTTTTAAGATATATAAAATAGATATCATACTCAAATAATCACTACTTTAATCCATATATCTATAATCATAGGTGTGGCAAACTTGCCAAACTTGAATTTCACATGTGGACACCATAACCTGGACCCTAGGGTCTACCAAGAGTGAAGAGATAAAATTAAAAGTAAGATGTGAGTTAGGTGTTTGTGATCAAAAATAAATAGGGATAATCGATACCAATTATTCCCATATATGTCTATGAATGATGATCGGTAAGGAGTGAACTAGATAACAAAATGCATTTTAGGGGGGTTTGAATGAATATAAGGAACATATCTAGTATTTGATTTACCAAGTTACTATGTGTGGACATAATGTTATCTTAAATATATTGCACATATAAATAATATAACACGTTATGGAGGTAATGCAACATAAAATATAGTTTAGTTTATTTTAAAATTTGTGTATGCTTATTTCTATGTGATAAAAGAATAACGTCTTATATATTTTTCACATAGAAAAAGGATAACATGCTATGGAAGAATGAAACATGAAATATATTTTAGTTGATTTGAATCATCATGTATGAATATGTCTATGTGATAAAAGAATATTGTCTTATATATTTTTCACATAGAAGAAATATAACATGATATGGAAAGAATGCAACATGAAATATATTTTCATTTATTTAAAATGTCATGTATGGATATGTCTGTCTGTTCCTAATTCATTTTGAATTTAAGGGAATAAGAATACAATGTAAAGTATGAGACTTTGAAACAAAAATTAATTTATTTCTTCTATCATTACAATCATGATGAGATGGACTAGGTTATGTAAAAAAAAAACATAAAAAATAGGAAATTGTAACCCTAAAATGTGTTGTTTAGGGTTGAGGTTTTTGGAAGTGATGTTTTTTTATAATAATTTAAATTATATGTAAAATAAATTTAAACCCTAATAGAAAATGTAATTTATTTTTCTAGGTTGTCTAAATAAATTAAAAAAAATAGAATTATGCAACCATGAGTTTAGTGTATAAAAATAGGAATTAATGCATGTTAGGGTTTTATGCAATGCTTAATGTAATATGGTTTCACAAAATGATTTAACGTTTTAGGGTTTTACAAGATTAATTACCTGTGTTTGGTTAAAGGGATGAGATATATAAATAAATTAAAATAATTAACCTACTAATTTTTTTGTGAATTTTGACTTCTTAAAAAAAGTCTAATAATAACAATAAATAGGGAGAAATATATAATTAGCTGAAAATAGACCATCATAGATGATTTGGGTTCTAAAACTTGAGATCTGAGTAGTTTTAAGTATCACAAGTAGGATTTTGATATTCATATATACACTAGATACTAGTGCCTAGTTTGGATAATAGTGTCATCCATGTGTAGTGTCCAATATGTGGTGTTAATGTCTCCTTTTTGGGACTATTCCTATTTTATGTTTATATATTATATTTATGTATGATTGAAACATGTAGCTATGTATTTAAATTGGAAATCCTGATTTGTTGTGCAAACCGTAGTTCCCTTTACAATTTTAGTAGGAAAATTATTTGAGTGTCTTAGTAGGATGGACTAGACATCCTCAACACCCCATTGTGTACAGAGTTGCCTACATACCGATAATTTGAAGAGGGATCAATTCTAATGTATTTCTCCCACATAGTGTTTGATGTATTTGAAAGTGAATGCTATAATAAGATTGGTCTTGGATGTCTTGAATGTGCTTGAGATTTTAGATGCATGAAAACTAGACTTAAGGTTGTTATATATTTTACTATGTATAACTAAGTATAGAATAGGGATACTATACCTTGATTTTTCATAATTCTGTCTTTAGTTTGAATAAATTTTGCATCTATTTTCCCTTCAGTGAATAGAGGTGGATTAGAATTTTATTTATAGGATTTTATTACTTTTATGGATAAGAAAATGAGCATAAGACAACCTTAAGAGGGGAAAAAAATTTAAAAAGTATTTATTGGGTAGAGTTAGGGCTAAGGATAGTATCACCTATTTGGGGACACTAGCACTATGTGGCTGTAGGGTCCCAAATGTTGTGCTAATGTCCTTTTGGTAGAATTTTGAAAAAGTTGGATTAGACTTAGAGGTTAAAATTCAAGGACTATTTATTGACTAAGTGTAAGTGAATAAATTATGTTAAATGGTTGGAAATACAAGTGTAAGTATCTATAATAGGTCTATGGTAATCCTAGGGATAAATTAACTCAAGAGACACTCTTATCATCTAATTACCACTTTTAGGTAATTACACAAGGTATAACATTAATTATTAGAATGCCTAGGGCCCTAATGATAGTATTAGTAAGAATATCCATAATTTCCATGAGTAGAGGTCTACTCATATCAAAATATATGGGAAGAGGTAGAGATATAATATGACAATATACAAACTTCTTAAATAGCAAAGCTAGAGACTTGGGTAATTGTGTAAATTGTCTCCTTAGTCTATTAGATAAGATAAGGTTATTAGGTTGTTCTAAAATTGAATTAATGCTTATAGTTATTTATTTTTTATGGTTTTTATGTTTGATCTTGTATCTTGGTTTGATATGAAATTTTATATTGGATTTAGTTTGTATTTTTGCTTCATACTTAATCTGGTTCAATGAAATAAGTTTCATTTCATGATATTAAATAATATGACATAAGTCATCAAAATATTTAAATTTTTTGAAAATAATGTAATTCATGTAAAAGGGAAATAAAAAATTTCTTCAAGTTGTCTTGAATATCTTTATCTTCCATTTGATTTTTCATTTTAGCCAACATTTAATTGTACCTCAATACATATTCATTGATAGGTGCATTATTTTCTTGTTTGATCTTTAAAATTTAGGTATGGGATACCTTTTTGATGATGTTGATAGAGAAGTGTAACAAAAAATGATCTAAAATAGGTTTGAATACTTTTAATAATTGGATTGGTAAATCATAAAACCGCCTTTAATAATAGTCCTTGAGGCTCCTTTGAAATAGTTTAGTCAAAATTTTATTATTAGAGGCATGCCACATAGAAAGATAAAAGATGTTGGTCATGATCACACTTAACATAATAAAATGTGAACTTAGGTGAAATAAAACTAGTTATAAAAGGGTGAAATTGTGTATTAAATTTAATATGGTTATGGAAAACCTCTTGTGAATCAATACATTAAGATGACTTCATTTTTTTTATCAATATTAGAAACTTTAGCTTGAAAAAGTTTTATAGTTTAGACAAGATATTAAACATTTAATTTCTAAGAATTTAG
Organism: Torreya grandis; assembly: GCA_037957365.1. Lineage (NCBI taxonomy): Eukaryota > Viridiplantae > Streptophyta > Pinopsida > Cupressales > Taxaceae > Torreya > Torreya grandis. The sequence continues at coordinate 570,204 of JARHVA010001222.1, read as the reverse complement.
GTTTGATAATACACCAAATGAGGTGTACCCATGGTTTGATTTTATATAGGAAATGAAAATGGTAATTGGGCTTAAGTTAAATGTTTCTCATGGATGATGTAGTAGGAGTAGTATTTGGTTTAGGTAAAAATGGTGTAAACATATAACCCATGCCCACATTGGATGTAAGAAGTGATTATGTGCTCAAGGGAGGTTGATTGATATGGAATCAGTTGTAATACCATCTAAATATTTACCATCACTAGGGGAGGATTCTAACATATAAAAATTCATCCATTAATTTCTTATTGTGACTAATGCTTCTTTATCTTCCATTTGGAAATGATAGTTTTATTATCATTTTCTATTACTTGTAAATGAAAAATTTTAAAAATTTAAAAATTAATTTAAAATGATAAAAAATTAGGTCAATCTAGGGTTTAATGACCAAATCTTAGGTTTACCAAATCTTTAACCTTAAATTTAGATAAACGGTTATCTAGTGTTGAAAGAAATAGATTATATTTTACACAAGGGTAGTGAACTAATCTAATTAGTAGGATAGTTAATAAAAAACTCAGATAAATAGTATTATGAATCTATACAATTAAGATTGTTAAAAATAGTAAATTAAAACTATTGATATATATTTTAATAAATTAGAAATAAATGATACTTGGTTTACTAAGAACATTCAAGTCTGGGTAGGAATAGGTAAGAAATGGAATAAAATATGATCTTAGAACAATATTTGTATTTAATGACTTCAGATGATTGCATTGGATATGGACTTTTGCATCAATGTAAGTGTCTAACTCTACTATAGGTGTCATGTATAGCATACTAATTGGATCTTGATGTGAACAAATATATCCTTCTAGGTTTTTTATCATCTTTATTATTATTTCTTCATATCATGTGCATAGGCTATAAGCCTTTATCAAATGATCAAATCCTAGATCTACACCCTTGGAGTGATTGTGGGAAAAAAAGAGTTATTGGGATCATAGTGTCGAGATGACCCCAAAGACACATCTATTAATGGGTGCTGCCTACATATATAATACTCTGAATAGGGCCTCGTATTGATGTGGTTATTTCATGTGATAGCTTGTGTGTGCAAAAGGGTGAAATATGTAATAAGAAAATACATGAAATAACATAACTTGTAAATTATAAAATATGGCTCATTGGATACTATTTGACTACTTTAGACCTATAAATATACTATTCATATGACTAATATGGAAATAGGGGAAAATAGGTTAAGCTTTCTCACTTAAATACTTTATTGAGTGATTCTTGGTGTATTTCCTAATGAGTGTATATATACCAATCAATTTTGGAAATATATTACATTAAAATTATGCCTATATTTTTAATATGTTTCTTTCTAAAATTGGATGAATTTTGGGCATTAGGCACTTTATAGAAAATGGACATTTGCATTGATACATTTGTCTACCTGGGACACAAGTGTCTAGAGAGCTATAGAATAAGTACATGTCCAAACCTTGTAGTGAAGCATAATAATCATGTTTAGATATTTTTTCACAATATATAAAGCCTATTTATTAGAATAAATTTTTTTGGAATAAGAGATAAATAATTAGGCACAACAAGATAGTGAACATGAGCCTTTCAATAGTGGGAAGGTACATAATTGAAAGGTACAACCATGATAAGTATTATCTATGTGTATAAGCCTAAGGTACTATATAAATAAGATTTTAGTGTCTAGATTCCAAGATACAAAAAAATTAAATGAAATCCAGGGGCATAGAATAAGGGATCAAGTGATCACAAGTGAAATAAAATAGGAGAATGAGATGTGATAGTCCATAAGCTATGTATATTCATATTTTAATGAGTTTGATAGTTATTGAAAGTTTTTAAATTTTTTATAAATTCATAAGATATATAATGATTCCATTGAGATATAAATTAGTATAATCATTAATGAATGGTAAAAATTTTCCCTTAGTTGAGTAGAAAGTATCTAGTCTACCAATATCAAACTCAGAATTTGTATCAAATTTAGTAATAAAGTTGTTTCAATTATTATGTATGTGATCTTGAGTAGGAGATATGGATTCATGAGTTGTAATAAAAATTTAAACCATTAGATATGATGTAGAGGTATGTTATAATTGTTGGATATTTTAAGGCATATGCTGCATAATATGAATATCCACCTTAGGAGATAATGCAAGTGTGTGTGATTGTTAAACTTACATTTGATTTGTTGTATTTTTAACCTCTTGATTAGAATCATTATTATTAGATATTAAAAACATTATTTATTATGTTTATATGCATTATTTAACTATGGTGGTGGATGGGAAGAAGGAGGTAGTATGTAATGCATAGGTTGCTCATATTTTATCCATAAAATAGTAACAATTTGATTGAAATAAATATATTTTAACCATAAATTAACCATAAAAGGTACAAAAATTTATGTTTGAAACCATGCTCATACCAATATCATATCAAAAATTACATTTTTTGGTACAAAAACAAAGGGATTAGATAGTATAATATGTCCCACTTCAAGAGGTAACATAATTGGCCCACAGTGGCTTGGTGCTTACCATTAAAAGTACTAACACTTTTCATAGGTTTTGGATGTAGCTTTGTGTGTGACCTAATGAAAGAAGAAATGTAATTGTGAATGAATTTTCACTTGATCCATAATCAATGAGTACAGTTTGAATATGTTATTGATCTAAATGAGAGCTTATACACAAAGGATGAAAATAAAAATTATCATCAACTATTTCACTATCATCAAAAGTGATCATAAGATGTGGTGTAACATTTGGAGTAATTATACAAATAATACCATCCCAATGGTGATCATATTATGAAGGAGGTGGGTAAGAATTGTATGCATGATGTAAATTTGAAGTGTCCTTATCTTTATCATGTTTATGAAATGGATCACTAAAACGTTTGAGCTTAGCATTGTCATTTTTTAAAGGATTTGTTTACTCTATAAGGTCATATAACTCAATAATATTTTTTAAAATAAGATCCTAAATGAGATGTTTGAGATTAAAAAACTTTTTTATAGAATGGCCATTGCATTGACGATAATCAAAAAATGATTTTTTAAGAAATAATTTACTTTATTGTTTATTCATATCAACTTCATATAGAGGAGGAAAAGTGATTAAGTGAAATTCAATCAACTTTTAGATCATTTTGTAAAGTTGTTGCAGTAATATAGAAAATTGTCTTCATGGTTGATTTGACAAAATAACTTTATTAGAAGTTTGAGAAATAACATTAAATTATATCTTTTATTATGATTTAGTATCTTTTGGCTTGGCTTCATAATATGTTTTTATTTAATTTTTTTGTAGCCATAGTAAGTGTAGATGTGTATTTAATCCGCTTTAAAGAAATAATTTATAATTCTCTATCTATTTTGGTATGAAAAATATCTTCAAATGACTTGAAATAATTAAAGATGATTGATTCATGTAAGGGTAAAACCAAATTTGTTTTTAATATGTCTTTTAGTTCATTGTATTTTGATGTATTTTTCCTTTTAGCCAACATAATTTTTTAATGAGTCAAATACTCATTCATAGGATCATTAGTTCCTTGTTTGAGTCTATAAATTTTTGCATATGAAAGTTTATCGTCAATGTTGATGAAAAATGTTTGATAAATAGATCCACTAAAGGATGTAATGATGTCATAGATTTATCTGGTCAATCATAAAACCAATGCAAATAATAGTATTTTGAGCTCCTTGGACAGATTTTAGTTAGTAATTTCTCATTAAAGGCATAATTCAAACAATTTGTGTGGAAAGATCTGAGATTTTATTGAAGATATCTTTTACCCTAATATAAAGTAATCTTAGGAGATAAAAATTTGGTGGGTAAAGGAAAGGATGTAATATCACATGCTAAATTATTATTAAATAAAACATGGGATACAATTATTAGATAAATTATTGGATACCTTCCTCTAGTTACAAAACTTTAGCTTGAAAAATTAAGTTTCTTAATTGAGGGATTGTGTAGTAAATAAGGTATGTGATGTATTATTCTTAGATGTAAAAGTATTGGAATGGATTAATTGGTTAGGAATTGGCATAAAAATTTATGTCATAGTATGTTTTTAAACTAAACTTAAAAATATGTTTGGAATATTAGTATAAACAATAATAATGGCCACACATGTAAGGTTTACAATATGAAAAAGTGGTTCCTATTATACATTACAATATTTGGATTTTTGAGTTTTTGGGAAGGATAAGACGACCTAAATCAATTTGTGTATGTCTTATAGAATTTGAGAAATTCCTTTTTGAAATTTATAAATATGTTTCACTTATTGATGATCAACTTCGTTGAGGTCATCAAGATGAATTCTATTTGAACCATCATTGGTATATTTTGAATTTTTCTCATTTTGAATATATTTTTAAGTTTGATTATCTTGTTAATTTTTTTTTTCATCTTGAAACTATTCATTACATTTTTTTCATCAAAGTATGAACCAATATGTGCATTGGTAGAATATAATTAAAGTTGACTATGCTCATTAGGAATTTTACCTATCTTAACACTTCACCTTAAAGGAGTATTAGAGGAAAGATTATTAAGTGGTATATAAAAATAATATAGAAAGGATTAATGAAAATAAATTATAAATTTACAAGGTCTTAAGAGAAACAAGATGTGTAAAACCCTAGAAGTTTAAACCAAGGTTCAATCAATATGCAAGTTCACCAAATGTTTTATCTAAATTTGAATTAATATAGAAATATCAAACCTAATTAGATAAATTTAAATGAAAAAATTAGGGTGTTGTAAATACACTTAAAAACGTGAATCTGAAAATAATTAATTTGAATTGATGAAATGTAATGAATAAAACAAGACTAGACTATGCAAAAGAGAGATGCAATTAGTTTTTGATGCATTCTATTGACTATGTTGATTGGAAAAATGCATAAATTATGATGAAGATGAAAAATTATAATACTCTCAAATATGATCCTCAAAATTTGTATGAACATGTATTCCTGATAGGTTCAATAGAGATGGGAAATTTTTGTCATAGGTTGTTGTTTCTATCCTTCCACATAATTCTAAAAAATAAGGCACAATCCTATGAGACTATGTAAAATTTATATTTTTGTGATAAATTTGTTTTATGTGATGTGGACAAGCTTAAAATATGTGTTATTGAATCTCAAAACCTTAGCATGTGCCAAAAAAATATAAATATATGTGGAGTAAAAATGGGTTAACAAGTGGAGTTGTGTTAGACCTCAACATGCCATTGTGTTGAGCTCTATGTACATACCAATATTCTAAAGAGGGATAAAAAATTTATGAAGTTATCCCATTTAAGTTCTTTATGAAAATTTACTCCTTTGAATATATGAATGCATATATAATTTCATTAAATACTTGATCATGCTTGGATAGGGATATGTAAAACTAAACTCAGAATAATATCATTATTGCTTGAAGTGCATGTAAGCTAATTTGAAAAGAATATGGAACTTCTTTATAATTTTCATTTGTGTAAATAAGTTCATGTGATAGACTGATAAAATTTAAAATATGTTTTAAATAAAATAATTCAATGTGATTTTATGATGATTGAAAGAGGGTGACAAACCCACTAGAGAGTTTAAGAATATTAAGGCTCACCCTAAGGATACTTTCCTTTTTAATTTTGACTCTATTGGCCAATTTTTGCCTAGATAAAAAGCTTTGACTAAAGGGATAAATTTTTTAGAAGTCATGGTGTAGAGAGATAAGTTTATCAAACTTAATAATGGAGTAAATGATTAAATGGCTTGGAAATAGCTCTAGAATTGAAAGTTAAGGGTCCAAATAGGTTCCCATGGTGATAATATAGTTTAGGATCATGAGGCAGGTTGCATAAAGTCTCAGAGGTTCATTTGAGCCTTGAAAGTTTGAATAAAAGTTGAAACATAATCCAAGAAGAGCTAGACCATCATGGCACATCATGAAAAATCATCAATAGATTAGTCTAGTTGTGCATCTTATAAATGCACATAGAAATCCTAACAAGGATAACGGATCACATGGATATGATTATTTTCATGCAAAGATCATCCTCTAAAAATTTAGAGTCTTAATGATTTGTTTTATCTCAAGATATAATCCCTCAAAGTTGAATTAACAAAGTGGGATGTGCACATGGACTTTAAGTTAAAGCTATGGGAAGTAAATATTTGGATTTAAATATTCCTAAATATGGACATGAAGTTGACAAGTGTCATGATCTCAGGTGCCCAAAAATAGATTAAGAGTGCATGGGTTAGGATATAGTTAGTAGGTTTAGATAAATTAGTGGAGTGTGTTTAATCATATAAACAAAGATCAATAGAGAGAAAGAAGTCAATAATTTAACAAATCTTAAGGATGAATGTAGAGCTACCAAGTATCATTATTGTAGTACACTCTTGATCAAATAAATTGTGCACGTTTGAAATATGAAAAAGTAGATAAATGGTGTACATCAAATTCAAAGAGTCAATGATCTTAGGATGCACATGAGGTCACCATATGGTGTAAGTGCATTAATTGAACAAAAATTGAAAATGGGTCCCACAAAATGAATGTGGAGATAATAAGTGGTACAGTTTAGGAAGTCTAGATGAAGATCAATGATTGAAATTAAAATTTGAAGCCAAGACACTTCAAATGAAGAACAAATATGACCCAGGTCAAACTAGGGTAAATATTTCAAAGGGAATTTGTCACCATTAGAGTTCAGTCAAGCATAATTAAGCATGGGACATATTCATATAGTCAAGATGGTTAATGATGTTGTTCTATCACCATTAAATATTTTATAGGACCTCTAGTTAAAGATTTAGAATATACACAGTCCATTTTCCAGGGTTGAAATGTTGTATCATGATAGTGGTCACTATTATTTAAATATCTATGCATATGATAAGTTCTTGGCTTCCATAAGGTTCATAGGCATAATAGGATTATTTAAACCAAATATAGTTTAAAAATGATACTATGTAGCCTAGTAGATATTTATGGACATGATAACTATAATAAAACAAATAAATGGATTTTTTTCATTTATAGTAGACCTATGCTCAGATATTGGAATAGGAATAGATGTGCAATTATGGAGAAGTGTCCCACCATTTAACATAGTATTATATTTAACAGATAGGTACCTATAGCCACTCAAAGTAGATATGGTCATAGCTCTATCAGGTCTAAAGATATAAGGATTTTTTCCACATAAACAAGTCAAGTGGTAGATGGCATAGAATCCCAAGGTAGAGATCTTGTAGCTGGACAAGGTAGTCAAAGCATTTAATAGATTTTTAGGGTCTCTAAGTGTTTTTACCTTCATAAAAAATCATGACTCATCAACCTAAGCACATCCTTATCTTCTAATATTTTCTTATCCAATGAAAAGGCTAAAATATTATTGGGATAAACAAAGTTTAATTTGTTTATGATGGATTAGTCTTGATTGAATAAAATGTAGTTCATCATTCATTGAAGACTAGTGGAAGCTCATTAATTGATCTCGAATGGAATGCTCTCATTCTTCCCCTTTTTACTATATCTTATTTTATTCCATATTGTAACTCTCTCTTATATTTTGGAATTATCACAAGGACTTTTTGATTTTGAAGATAAAGATACTCTCTTTTGATAAGGATAAACCCTATCAAAAATTTATAAGAACTACCTCTTGATGCAATAAGATAATTTTAACCTATCTCTTGCCTTTGAATAGTGCTTTTGTGAGTTTTTGCATGATAACCTTCTGAAGGAGATTCTTCATAGGCCATTATCCTTCATTCTTTCATCTTCTAAGGTGTTTTAAAGTTATTTATAGGCCTAGATTTGTGCTTTTTTGACATTGATGAATGTGTAGTGTGAGTCCTATAATTACTCTTTGCTTCTTTGATTGTTTGGTGAGCTTAGTTCATGAAATAATTATGCAATTAGCTAGTTTATGAGGTTGTGTGAGATAATATTATCTTATGTTGATCTAGTGTGTTTTCAAGCTTATATGAGTGTCTCACTTAATTTGGTGCATCACCTTATTATCTTTATTAGGAACCATATTTCACCCTTTCTAACCCTTTTCCAAGTAATATAATTAGTTTAGGTGATCCATCAAGAGAAATCCTACCTTCTCTAGAGGTTCAACCTCACCATAGGATACCCACAACCTAAGGTCATTCCCATTATGTTACTTAGTTGTAGAGATATTGAAGAATCCTCTCTAAGGGTGAAGAATAAATTTCTATAATAGTTTTTGGCATGCCTAATGGGACTCATTTTTAAAGAATATTGGTCAAGTTTTATGTTGGTTTGATCAATTTGTAATAACTATAGCTTTATACAATCATATCTAGTGACTTTGAATAACATTCAAAATTTTGGTACAAAACAATAACTATCTTTCATGCCAAAGGTGACTACAAGATCATATTTTAGAGGTATTCCTTTTAAATTTGTTGAATTACCTTTAAACTCAGTAAAAATGTTAAGATTTCCTAATACTCATCCATATAAAGGAATCTTTCCTTTTAAACCAATTTCAAGGTCTACCCTTGCAAGAAGAGCTTTGTTAGACCCATTCATTGCCATGGAAGCACCTAGATCTTTTCCTTTTATGGATTTTAATGGCCAAATTCCTTCAGACCTCACATAGTATGACCCTATTCTAGTAGAAGATCTTAAAAGTGTCCCCTATTTCATAAGAGACCAATCTACAACCACTTTTTATAACATTAAGATATAGCCAATTTATACAATATTCATGACATAATTGAAGACAATGTGGCATCTAGGTTAATTAGACATCTCTTTCAAGGGTAAAAATTTAGATTGGTATAAAAACTTTATTGCCAACTCCATCACATCATGGGATCAACTAGGATATGAATTGTGTAAGATATTTGTAGACAAAAGTGACCATTTATAACTTACAGATCAACTAACCACAATTAAGAGGGCTCCTCATGAAGTCATGCAAGACTTCAATACAAGATTTCAAAAGACATAGGATAGAATTATAGTATTTATAAGGCCTACTAATAAATTTACTTTCCTTTAATACTTAAAAGCTATAAATAGTGACATTGTAGTCATGATCCAGTCTATGGGGGGAACACATTACCAAATGCTTATGAGGTGGCAATCAAGGTAGAAAATTATCTAGTAGAGGCTGGTAAGCTTACTCTTAAACCACCAATGCCTTTATTCCCTAAGATATAACTATCTCCTATTCTTATTCCTCCCCTTGCTTCTATTCCTCCGATGCTAATAATTTCTACCATACATACACCAAAGTAGGAAAAGGCTTCCACCAGTCAATGTAATGACTCTTAAGAACATAAAAACTTCCAAGAGATTAAGAGCATGTTTCAATCCTTAGAAAATGAGTTGGTGAATGTGAAGAGGTAGAAAACCTAGTTCAACAAACCTTATCAAGATTCATATCAACCTAAATAGTGGTCTTATCAAGCAAACAATCCACCCTAAAAAGGAAGCTTCCAAGGTTATGGCCAAGGATAGGGGAAACCTAATTATATTAGGAAAAATCATTATAACCCAAATGCTAGAAGTGCCTCTACTAATTTGGCTCCTAATTAGAACAAAATTTATCAAGAAGATGAAAGGACTATAGCTTGGAATTAGTCTTTTAGTCAATCCATTATCCCAAACTCTAACCTCAATTAGGATTTTAATGTTTAATAGTATTGAGCTACTAACTATGGGTATAATTAAGCTCTTATGAATCAAAGTGAAAAAAACCTATAATGACAAAAATAGAAGAGCCTCAAAAAGTTCAAGGGTCTGATGAAGGACCAAATTATTTAAGTATTACAATGGTAAATTATGAACTAGAAGAATTCTATGCATCTAATTATTAGGCTACTCTTAACCAAACATATACCCTAGTGGTAAATAACACAAGGTTCAAAAGAAAAACTATGGAGAGTAGTTAGGAAGTAGTTAATGAGATTACTACCATTAATCCTTTTATATCAAAGCCAAAGGAACCTAATATTACTCCAAAGGTTCCAATTGATTCAAATAATTATAACCAAAGGAATGCCTTTTTACCCCAAAACACACAAGTTTAAAGTACAGTTGTGGCTCCCAAAGCACAACCAAATGTTGGTGGTTTTCCCATTAACATTATGGATGAAATTAAAAAGTCTAACATGAGTGTTCCAATTTGGGAAATTATTTATATGTCTGGTCAGATGGATATCCTTCAAGAATAATTGCAAGATCGATATTTCAGACAAGCCACCATGAAAATAAAATGTGGTTCTCCCTAATTGGACTAAAGGACCCATTTATATGATCATTGGTGAATGCTTGGTTCACAATTGCTTGGTAGACAATGGAGCAAGAACTTTAGTGATGATAAAATCCATATCCGATCATCTTGGATAAAAAAATGAGCACCAATCTAAGGGAGTTTTTCAACTTGATGGATATTCAACCAAACTAGCTGGCATCATTAAAGGTGTGAACAGAACCCTAAATACTTTTCCTAGTGTGTCAATGGATCAAGATGTGTTTATCTTAGATGTGCCTCCTAGTTTTACCCTATGCTTATCTAGGTATTTTATAACAAATATTAGGGGTTATCTTGTAGTATTTTGGTCCTAAATTTATTTTATGATAAGTTATGGGACCAAGGTGTCTATTAAGGATGATCATATTAAACAATTCCACATAGAACCTTATGGGCCTAAAATCTCAAACATCAAATGCACCATCCTTGATGAATATAACCACTTGATTGGTCAAGAACTAAACACTCATCCTAAAGAGATACCTGACATGTTATTAGATGAGTTATGGAGTGATAATTAGTTTATTGACCATTTTAAAGGTGTTGAATAATGGAAAATGTATGTTTATTACTTGCATGAGGAGATTGAGTCAATGACATCCCTCACTAGGTCTCAAGAAAATACTGGTGGTTTATTGAAATTGTTATTTGATGGCTCAAGGAGAAAACATGGGTTAGGTATAGGTACAGTGCTATTATCTCCATCAAATGATAAATAATTCTCTTCTTGCATGTTCTAATTTATTTTATCTTGTAATTCAATAGAGTATGAGGGTCTTATACATGGCTTTCAATGGGCTAGTAAGAGAGGAATTAAGTAATTACAAGTATTTAGAGATAATGAGATGATAGTGCATCAAGTTAGAGGCCATAATATCACTAATAATCCTTTGATAAGGTCCTATTTAGACAAAATATTGGACATTATTTACTATTTTGAGGTCTTTAACATCTAAACAATACTAAGGAACCAAATTTAGAATGTTGATAGATTGGCAACTGTGGGAGCTCAATTTCACCTCCCAAATGAATTGAAAAATCTAAAGTATCACCACATGTTAAAGTGGTAGTAATACCATCAGTTAAAAATAATGAATCTCATTGATAGGTCTTTTACAATGTCAAGTAGATAGCTTATTTCTTGTAGTAAGAAACAAAGTTTTCCTCACTGAACCAAGATAAATTCTAGCATCAGTATGAGGGTCAAACTATTTAGTTGAGAACTAAAAAACTTTATAAAGGGATTATGACCCTTTAATGTATTTTCCATGAAGGAGATCACATAAGGAGAGAAAAGGTAGTAATATCAACTAATGAGGAGAACTATGAAAGAGTTATAATCCTCAAAGACAATCTCCATGAGCTCAAAAAGGTAAGTACTAGGGCTAAAAAGCATAATTTTATAGATATTTGTAGAGAATATGTATACATATTGGCTTGAGAATATAATGACCTTAAAGTTTTGATCCAAAGATATCTCAACACACTATAGAATTAGAGGCTAAGGTTAAGCCTGTCAGGGAAAAGTAAAGGCTTATTAACCCCAAAATTAAAGATCTTATGAGGAGAGAGTTGACAAAATTAATTGAATCTAGGATCATTTCCCCATAAAGAAGTCCTCATGAGTACCCAACTTAGTGCCTATAATGAATAATAATGGGGAGATCAAATTATGTGTGGAATTCAGGGATCTAAACAAGGCCTCCTTGAAATATCACTACCCCTTACCATCCATGGATCAACTCCTTCAAATAGTTGTTAGTTCAGAACACTTCTATCTTTTGGATGGGTATTTAGGATACAACCAAGTACTGATAAGGGAATAACATCAATATAAGACTACCTTAACCATAAAGTGGGGCACATATGCTTATTATAAGATGCCTTTTGGCTTGTAAAATGCTAGGGAAACCTTTAAAAGATCAATGTACATGGATTTTTAGGGCTTGTTAAATAAGATGGTGCTAGTTTATTTAGATGACATCATAGTTTTATCTAAGAAGGCTAGTGAACACCTAAATCACCTAAGGATAATATTTTAAAGATTCATAGAGTATGTGATCTCTTTAAATCCCAAAAAAAAGTATGTTTTTTGTTCATGAAGGAAAAATTTTGGGACACATTATATCAAAACAAGGACTAGCCATAGACCCTGATAGAATAAGTCCCATCTTAGCAGGATCCTTACCAAAGCATAAGGAACTCCAAATATTCTTTGGGAAAATAAATTTTGTGAGAAAGTTTATACTTGGTTTTGAAAACCTGGTAAAACCTATCACTGAATAATGTTCACTTGGTCAAATGAAGGTAAAGATGCATTTGAAGTTATCAAAAAAGCCATTGTCCAGGTACCCTCACTCATGAATCCTAAATTCTCAAGGGATTTTATATTGTAAACCTTTACCAATTTTTATAATATATCAACTATGTTGATTCAAAATAATGGTAAAGGACTTGAGCAACCAATTGTATTTTTTAATCAAGTGCTTAAAGGGTTTGAGGTAAGATACACTTTTATAGAAAAGTAAGTTCTTGTAGCCTTGGGAATCCTCAAATAATCTAGACCAATTCTATCCAATAAAAGGATTCATCTTATGGTGTCTCATTCTAGAGTGATGAATTTTCTCCTTGACAAGGACTTGAATGAAAAGAGAGCTGTTTGGATTACCAAAGTCATGGAGTATGATGTGGATATCAAGGTCACTAAGATAGTAAGAGGCAAAGGATTATGTGAGAATATAGTTGATTATCTTCAAGAGGATAAAAATGAGGTCTTGGTGACATAAGACAACTTAAAAAAATATGCACCTCCACCTTACACAAGTTAGATCTAGGACATGGCACATTATTTTATAATAGGTGAGTACCCACAAGGTATGGATAGAGAAAAAAGAAGGTTTTATAGACAATTTATACCTTATGCATTGGTTGATGGGGTATTATTTTAAAAGTACATTAATGGAGTGATTTCAAGGTGCATTGATGATAATCAAGTGACAAAGCTCTTCAAGCAAGTCCATGATGGGCCTTTAAAAGGCCATTTTTATCTAAGGACTACAAAACAAAAGTGATGAGAGATGGTTATTATTGGCCTAGAATTTTCAAATATACCTATGCATGTGTAAGGAAATGTCAAAAATGTGCTATTTTTATAGGAAAACAAAGATTTTCATCCCTTCCTCTCAACCCAATCCAAATAGAACAACCCTTCATGTAGTGGGGTTTGGACTTCATAGGAATGATCAATCCACCTTGTAGTGGAGGAAAGAAATGGGTGCTCACTACTATTGATTACTTCACCAAGTGGGTGGAAGAAATTTACCTTAAATAATCTAATGAAACAATAGTATTGGACTTCTATGATAGCATAGTGACTAGGTTTGGTGTCCTATCCACAATAATTTTAGATAATGCCTTAGAATATTGGCATGAGAACAAGTGAATGTGAACTTTAGCTAGGAATCTACCTTATCAAATCCTCCAATTACTACCCATAAGGCAATGGACTAGAAGAGACCAAAAATAATAACTTGATAAGGATTATCAAGAGGACTATGGAAGTGAACTAGAGAGTGTGGCATACAAAGCTAAGAATTACCCTATGTATTGATAGAGTGAATTCCAAAGTTACCATTCAAAATTAAAAATATGTCATAATATATGGGAGGGAATCCAAGTTACCCATTTATATCAAACTACCTACCTTAGAGTCACCCCTTCAACTTGAGTTGAGGGAGAGTGAACCTATGAGTGTGAGGATGGTAGATCTCATGGAGCTTGAAGAAACTAGGGACCTTGTAATGAAGACACTAGAGTTAAATCAAGATCAATTCATTAAATCCTTTGACAAGAGATAAAAATCAAGTGAATTCAAATAAGGGGATCTAGTATTTAAGTGGGATTTAAATAAGGCCAAATGAGACAACCATACCATATTTGATATCTTGTGGAGTGGTCCTTATTTAATCCATGGTTACAAATAGCATAATGATTTTCATTTTGACCATTTGGATGGATAGGTATTGCCCATCATAGTTAATGGCATTCATTTATAGTCTTGTTATTAATATATTTTGTATCCATTGTATAATATTGTATATATTAGAGTAGATTTCAAGTTTTCCTCTAAGTGCCTTGTGTACTTTTATTTCAATTTTTTTTTTTCAATTTCATAATTTTTTTGGGGATAGTTTTTATTTTTTTTCTATTGTTATTGTTGAATTAAGAAGAGGTTTCCAAGAAGGTGTCAACCTTATATTATTTTCATGATCAAATGGGAGAAAATACTTGGGACTTCATACCCAATAGATAGTTTAAGGCTACTAGCCTCTTGCATAGTAGGAATGCAATACCAAGATGTCACAAAACATTTTGGCTAATTTTGGTGTACATACAAAACTTTTACTAAATGGATCAGTGTTCTAGAAGTCCTAGTGTAGAGTGAGAAGCTGAGCAAAGTTCTTGATGGAGTAAAAGATCAAATGGCTAGAAAATAGGTCTAAAATTTCAAGTGAAGGGTCTAAATAGGTTCTCATGGTGATCATAGAATTTATGAGCATGAGGTAGATTGTAAAAAGTCTCATATGTGCATTTTATCCTTAAATGTTTGAAAAAAAGTTCAAACAGAAGCCTATAAGAGCCAAACTATCATGACATGTTATGCAAAATCCTCAACAAATAAATCTAGTTGTGCATCTTGTAAATGCACTTGAAAATCCTTACAAGGACAAAAGAACACATGGAGATGATTTTTGTAATTCCAAGATCATCATATACAAATTTATATTATTTATGAGTTTCCTATCTCAAGATATAAGCCCTCAAAGCAAAATTAATAAAGTGGGATGTGCATAAGGACATCAAGCTAAAGCCATTCGAAGTAGCCATTTGGATTGAAATTATTCTTGAGGATGAATGTGTATATGACAAGTGTCATGATCTTGGGTACCAAAAATCATATCAATGGTTCATGGGTGAGGAGAAAATTATTGGGTCCAAATACATTAATGGAGCACACTCAATCATACAAATGAAGATCGATGGCAAGAAATAATGTCAACAAGTTAGTGAATCTTGAGGATGAACATAGAGTTGTTAAGTATGCCAACTATGGTACACTCCTAAGCAAATCAATGGTGCACATTTGAATTTTATAAACTAAAATCAATTTATTTCATCAAATTCAAAGATTTAATGAGCTCAAGATGCACATAAGGTTTTCATGTGGTACAAGCACATTAACCAAACAAATACTGATAATGGGGTCCATGAAATGAGTGTAGAGCTAAAAAATGGCACAATTTAGGAAGCCTATATCAAGATTAATAATTCACATTAAAATTTGAAGCTAGGAGACTTCAAATGAAGAAAAAATATGGCCTAGGTCAAACTAAGGTAAATATTTTAAAGGACATATGTTGCCATTAGAGTTTAGTCAAGCACCATTAATCATGGGACATGGTCATACAATAAATATGGTTAATAATGAAGTTACATCATAATTAAAGCCTATACATGACCTCAAGTCAAATATTTATAACATATAGGATCCATTTTCTATGGTTACAACATTGTTTCATGACTATGGTCACTATTCTTAAAATAAGATCTGCACACATGATAAGTTCTTGACTTCCCCAAGGTTTAGAGGGAAAATAATTGTATTTTAAACCTAATATAGTTTAGGAATAAGACTATGAAAATTGGTAGATATTCATTGACATGATAACTATAGGAAAATAAATAAATGGATTGGTTTTCATCTATAGTAGACCTATGCTCACATATTAGAATCGGCTATAGATGTGTGATTATGGAGAAGTGTCTCATCCTTAGACATAGTCTTATCTTTGACAAATAGGTACCTATAACCACTCAAATTATATATGTTCATGGCTCTATCAAGTCTTAATATATAAGGATTTTGGCCTCATAAGCAAGTCAAGTGGAAGATGGCATATAATCCCAAGAAGGAGATCTAGTAGTTAGAGAAGGTAGTTTAATCATTTAATAGATTTTTAGGGTCTCTAAGGGTTTTTTTCCTTCATATTGGGATCATGAATCATCATCCTAAGAACATTATTATCTTCTAATATGTTTCTCATCCAATGAAAAGGTTCAATGGATATTAGGACAAACAAAAGTTAATTTGTCTATGATGGATTAGTCTTGATTAGGTAAAATGTAGTTGAACATTCATTATGAATTCTAGTAGTATCTCATGAATTACTCTTGGATGGTGCTCTCTCTCTCTCTCTCCTCTCTCTCTCTCTCTCTCTCTCTCTCTCTCTCTCTCTCTCCTCTCTCTCTCTCTCTCTCTCTCTCCTCTCTCTCTCTCTCTCTCTCTCTCTCTCTCTCTCTCTCTCTCTCTCTTATTTTATTCCACATTGTAACTCTCTCTTTGATTTTGAAATTCTCACAAGGAATCTATGATTTTGAAGAGAAAGAGACTCTCTTTCAATAAGGATAGACCCTAAAAAAAATTTGTAAGAAATACCTCTTAATGTAATAAGACAATTTTTACCTATCTCTTGCATTTGACTAGTGCTTTAGTATGTTTGTGCATAATGACCTTATGAAGGAGATTCTTCTTAGGCCATTATCCTTCTTTCTTTCCTGTTTTAAGGTATTTTTAAGCTATTTATAGGTCTAGATTTGTGATCTTTCACCATTAATGAATGTTTAGTATGATTCTTATAATTCCTCTTTATATATTTGAATTCTTAATGAGCCTAGTTCATGAAATACTTATGCTAGTTTGTGAGGTTGTGTGAGCCAATACTATCTTATTCTTTTATAGTGTGTGTTTAAGCTTATATTAGTGTCTCACTTAATTTTGTGCCTCACCTTTTTATATTTATTAGGATCCCTATCTTCCCCTTTCTAACACTTTTCCAAGCAATATTATTAGTTTAGGTGACACATCAAGATGAATCCAACCTTCTCTAAAGGTTCAACATCACCATAGGATACCCATAGCCTGAGGTTATTATCATTATGTAGCTTAGTAGGAGAGAGATTTAATAAACCCCTCCAAGGGTGAAAACTAAATTGATATGATATACTCTTTGTGAAGGAAAAACAAAACCAATAAAAAATGATAAAAACATTAGGCATTCTTATATATTTAGGAAAAGTATAGAGTTTTAGGTTTGATTCAAGACATACACATGCATAAAGGTGTTTCCAACAATAAGATCACTTCTATAGGTGATAATAGATAGCCTTAAAATGTAAGTAGGTATATGATTTCACTTAGGATAGGTAAAATTAGTGAAATATGTTTCAATTAAGTGCACATGCCAATAATGGTAAAAATGGATAAAATAGACATGATCAATAATTCATGAACAAAGTTAGGTTACTACATGTACATTAGATAATGTATTATTTTTTTTAACCAAAATTTTAATCCAAGATCATCTTAACCTTGTTAAAGTCTTTGGATATGTTTCATATACAACTTTTAATATTATTAAAATGAGATAATAAATCCTATTATATATTTTTTTTAAAAGCGATACACCTAATCGATAAATTTTAAAACCAATTCAAGGCTTTGCCTACTAGAATTTGATGAATATATTTTTTTAATATTATCTTTTTATATGAATTTTATATAAAATAATATATAAATTTAGTGATATGGTCATGAGGATCTCCATGTTAATCAAAAAATCTAAATTTAGGCATAATGAATCTTTTTTGATAGGGATAATTAAATGCCCTTCACATTATAGGTTGTCCTAGTATGCCATTATCATAAAAATTATCATGATATGACTTAGATTTTAAAGTATAAATTTTATTCTTAAGTTCACCTATTTCATGCATCATGGATACTATATGGATAGTAGGGATATTGATGGTCTGGAAAGATTCATTTATATATTTCATCTCACCATCTATTTTAAAACACAAGTGTAAGAGATTCGTCATAAACATTATTATAATTACATTTCATAGATAATTTACTACACACCATTTTAATAGAGAAATAATTTAACGCTTTATAAATATCATCACATTTCATATAATTATAGTGAATACGATCACATTTCATTTTATAGATGACAAGGTTAAGATTTGATGTAGAAGCTCCATTTTCCAATGTTATCTCCCCATTTTCTAAAATATTTTGAATGAGATGTTTGATCTTCACATAATTCAGTAAATTATGTCCATTAACCTTATGGTACTCATATAATTCATTTTGTTTATACCAATCTATATAAGGAATTCCCTCAGGATAGTGCTTCAGAATAGGCCAGTTAATCAGATTAGTAATACTTACTTTACAAAACAATACTTCAATACACTCTCCATGGTCACTAAAAACTCAACATATAGGCCCATTTTTCCTTGGAGGATGGGTTTGAAGAAGTGAATGTTGTTGTGTTTGTTGATTTGGTTTAGGATACTGCAAAGGCTACACTTGTTGAATGGGTTATTGGTGAAGAGTAATTTGTAATTGTAGTGTGAATTGAGCAGACAATGTTTTTAATATTCTAAATTATTGTGGCTTGGTTATTCCATTCCCAAAATCATTCCTGTTATGATTAGAATTCTTGGATTTTTCATAATTGTTGGCCTGGGCTAGTTGTGATGCTTATGCTTGGACTTGGTTATGGTTTTGATTTTGGCCATTGTTTTGGATTTAATTCTAGTTTTGATTTACAAGGGAAGCTTGATTATTCCTTTGTTAGTAAGGTCCATTTCAATGAGCAAACCATTTTCAATGATTTCTTTGAAGGTATGTGCACATTGAATCTCTAGATGGTAGGATATCTCACTAGGCAAATTCTTGGTAAACATAATAGCTAATTGCTTATCTACTAAACTATGGGTGAAATAGATAGAAATCAATCTCCATCATTGTAGATAACTCATGAAAATTTTAGTATCCTTATATCTATCTTGGGTAAAATGTACCAAAAAAATATTTTATTCAATACTGTAGGAGAAGTGATACATAAACTTGTTTAAGAGGTCATCAAAATTAGATACTAAGTTCTTAAGAAATTTTAGAAACCATTCCAAATCCTATCTTGTTAATCTTCAAGGAAATAACAATTAGAGGTATATGCCACTATAGGCCACTAGTTGACAAGAAACAAATAATTAGGTTAAATGGTCCTTAGAGTCTTATTTACCTTTATACTTGTCAAAATTTGGTGGGTCATACCCTAGAGGAAATGGTATTTGAAAATACTCTATGCTGAATGGTAGGAACACACATCATCCAACTTAAACTTCTTGGTCTATTTTTTGTCTTGGATTGTGATAATTACATCCTTCATCTTATTGTAGTTCTTATGCTAGAAAATTTGATGTAACATTGGCTTGAGGTGGTGGCTGAGTGATCAAAAGTGGATTACTTTGATTGGGGTATAGTGGAGGCATGGTTTAATTTGCAAGGTTAGTTTGGATATGGAATTTACCAAGAATATGCATTCTCATATTAGGATGTAATTGTTGGAATTTCACGCATTATGGTGTGACATTATAGTTTGGATTTGGTATATAGGCCTGGTTTTGGGGGAACTTATTGTATCATCATGATGATAATGAAAAATAACATGTAATATACTATAAAAATTTTAAATTGGTCAAAAATGAGCAAAAATATATACCCATTTAAAAAGCTTGTTTAGATATGGTCTTTGTAGCTCATAAACTATGACATTACATGATAAACAACAATACCATAATTATTTCAAAAGTAGATCTACTTAAGTATCTAGTATAAAATATATATTTATGAGGACACATGGCCAAATGGATCATGTTTATAATCATGTTTGAGATCAAATATGTCAACAATAAGGCCATCAAGGGATAAGTTCTTACAAAACAACTTGTTAAAGTACCCCTTACAGGTATAAACCAAATATTTCAATTCCTAAATGAGTCGATTATGACCATCATTGAAACACCTCTTAAGGAGTATCACTAAAATATATATTTTGATGGATAATTCATATCACATGGATTGAGGGTAGGCCTTTTGTTTATTACACCACAAGGGGATATTATCCTTAAATAATTGCATACCATATTTCTTTGTACCAATAATATGGATGAATACAAAGCACTTATTGCAGGGCCTTACCAAGTATTACAATGTAATATTCAACATTTAAAGGCTTATAGTGATTCTAAATTAATCATCAATTATATTACAAACCACTTTGAGACCAAGGATGATAATTTGGCACCATACAAGACTATGGTCAACACTCTCAAACAACATATTATTGACATAGTTTAAACACATTCCAAGGGATAGTAAAATAACAATAGATGCCATGTCCACTATTGGCTATTTGATCCATTATCCAAAAAGGGAAAACTAATATCAATTCTTCATTAAAAATCTATTAGTGTTAGCTCATGAACCTTCAGCTAGCACAATGATCTATGATACTATTGGTCCCAACACTATATGGTATTCATAACTTTATGCCTATCTTTATCACCACATTATACCACAAAATCTATCTCATAAACAATCAAAAGCCTTTACCCATCATGTTGCATATTATACCTTAATTGGACCAACCCTTTACCATTTTAGCTTTGATGTAACTTTGCTTCATTATTTAACTTTGGCATAATCAGAATTAGAATTATGAGAATTTCATGAAGGAGTATGTAGCATCCACACTATCAGGGACATCCTAGCCAAAAACTCTTACGTACTAAGTATTATTGGCCAAATATGGATGCAAATGTTGCTAGATATTTTAAAAATTATGAAAAATGTCAAAGGTATGCCAATCTAATTCATATGCTAGATAAGACACTAAAACCAATTCTTACACCCTAGGCATTTGAAAATGGGGCCTTGATCTCATTGGGAAGATAAACCCCACCTCATTCTAATGGCCATAAATACATGCTAACCTCTACTAAATATTTCACTAAGCGGGTTGAATCCATAACACTCACTTACATGAATGGAAAGCAAATTTCCAAATCCATATTTAACCATGTCATTTTCCACTATGTTATCCCATCTGACATTATATCTAATAATGGTGGATTGTTCAAGGACAAGGATGTCAAATTGTCATATGTTGAGTACAAGATTACTCAATAGTTTTGTATGGCATACTACCCACAAGGTAACAGCCAAGAAGAAGCATGTAATAAAACCATTTTCAACATTCTTAAAAAATATTATCAATGATGTTGGCCATTATTGGCATCTAAAAATATTCTACACCCTCTGAGCATACTACACCAATTATCATAGTCCAACATGAGCCATTCTATATTCCTTAGTTTATGGTACTGAGGACATTCTTCCCATTGAGGTCAAGTTACCTTCATTGAAAATTTCTTTGAATCATGTCTTAGATCATTAATACTATCAAGTATCCCTATTTCAATAGTTAGTGTTACCTCATGATAAATGCATGGCCACAATCAACAATTTATAAAAATACCAAAATTGACTCCATGGCCACTATAACCAATAGGGCATACATAGATAATTTGAGCTTGGTTATCTTGTTCTAAAAGAAAACTAGCATAATACCATGGTTGAGAATAATTACATGGGAAATTTAAAACCCAATTGGATAGGATGATTCATCATTATTGTAAGCTATGGTACTAGAGCATAGTAGCTTGCTACACTAAATGGGGATGAACTTGATGAGCCAATGAACATTATACACCTTAAGCATTAATTTACTTGAGAGACCTATATTATTGTTGATGAGGCCCATTTATATTATACTATAATATTGACATTCTTATTTTTACTAAACCGTACCTTCCCTATTGACCAAGTTGTATTACCCCTACCTAGCCCTTTGACCTTGGTTCATTCTATTGGTTCCATAGGCACTTTTATCATGAAGATTTAGATAAATTTTTAGTAGTTGATTCCATATTATATATTGAGGTTTTATTTTGGAATATTATGATAGTGGTTTTGCATTTATGTCATTCATTTCATGTTTCATTTTATACCAAGTGTTCCTGATTATAACCACCTTTGGGAAAATAAATGTCTCACCATCGTGCTAATAATTATAAATACCTATGGTAAAATTAATATCATTGACTTATGTCATTATTTACTAATTATAATTTCCTATGGGTAAATGAACAACAACATTTTTTATCATGCCTTGAAGTACCACCTTGCCATTCCTATGTCATATTGTGCCATTTGCCTAATTTTCCTAGTTTATGATTTTGTTTCTACCTACTCAAATTCCTTAAGGTGGAACTATGGTGACTTGAGGTCCCATCCTAAGACTATGTAGGTAGTGATTGACTTATGTTGAGGTCAAATTAGTCACCCTTTATCATGCTCTCATTGTTTTGCAATCAAATTTTAAATTTGAATCCTCTCACCATTTTGTGAGCTTGGATCATTTAGTCTCTCATAATCTTCCATAGAGTTGAGTTTCTCTAAAAATTTAAAAAACTTTTGTAAAATGATTTATAAAAATCCAAATAAATTTATCATTAATCAGTTATTTTCCTTAAGAATTCTAGTATCCTTAGCTATTTTATAAGAAACCACTTGTCATTTTATTTCCCATCTTTACTGGCCTAACACCCCATACTCTCACCATTTTGAAATACCATTGCCATATTCCTCTAAAACATCAATCATAATTTTTGATCATTTTATTCTATCCCATATCCTAGGAGAACTACATTTGGCTTGATGTTTTTGTTGGATCTTGAGTCCATAGAACTACGTGGGGAGCATCCATTTACCTAGTCCATCTAGAGTCAACTTGGCCACCCACTTAATTTTCTTTTATTCACTGCATATTTTTTGTTTGTTTCATTGTATCTTATAGGTCTAAGGGAAATGTTCATCATATTTTTTGTGTCATGTTATTTTGATTAACCATTGTTTATTTGTTGTTTCTTTTTGTTTTTTTCCCCTTTCTTTTCATGGTGTTTTTTTGTTTTCCTATTTGTTTGATTTATTATTGTGCCTTGATTTAGTCTATGTGCATTCATTGGTGAATCTTTATGAATTATTCTTGAATCCGTCTATATTCATATGCCTAAATCATCATCATGGTTTTTATCATTGGTGCATTATTTTTTATTATTTATTAGATCACATGTTAGTCCCTATGCATATTTTGGCTACAATATCATGGTGTTCTATCATGATGCCTAATGTCACATGTTATATCAAACATCATCTCAGGAAGTCTAAAAAGTAATTTGATAATGGCATTCCTTGGCACCTAAAAAATTACTGATCTACCCAGATCATTCCACATACAGATTAGTTAAATTATGAAATAAATTTAATCCTTTCTAGTTAGGATATCCATGTCCATACTAGCAGGTTTCCTAAATTCACTTTTCTCCTTTGTACCAATTTGTCACCATTGGGATACCAATGATTATAACTACCTTTGGACAAGTCATTGTACCTCATCCCACTTATGATTCCCATAATTCTAACCACCTTTTGGAAAATCATTATGTATCATCTTGCCCACTAAGCTAATTATTCTAACCGTTTGTGGGAAAATAATTATGTTTTTATATATTTAGAGTTTAATGATTATAACCACCTTTAGGAAAATCATTCTCTTTATTCTGCCCAACTGGGGCATGTTTTTTTTTATGATAATGCTTAGAACCACCTTTGGGAAAATCATTATCTCTATCTACCTAACTGGGGCATGTTTTTATCCTACTAATGATTATAACCACCTTTAGGTAAATCATTATCATGTTACCCTAAGCCTTTTTCAATGATTATAACCACCTTTGGGAAAATCATTACTTTTTTTTCCCAACCTATGTTGATGATTATAACCTCCTATGGAAAAATAATCTTGTTTGTTTGCCCTAACTAGGGAATATCTGTATGCCACTAATTATAACCACCCATGGGAAAATTAATATTTTCTACCCCATCCTTGTGTTTTTTGGTCCCATCATTTCCTTATTTTAAGGGATCGATCACTGACCTTTTTTGTTGAATGCTCCCTCAAGGGGGCACTTACAGTTTATCCATTGATGTTGAAGTAATAGGCATACATGAACTTTTTATTATGTTAGAATATGTTATTATTCCTATATATTTCAATTCTTTCCCAAATAGGGGAAAATTGTATGCACCTAAAATTGGCCACAACTGGCTTCTGACCAAACTTTAGACTAATTCCTAAAAACCATTACTAATTAAGCCTATGAATCATTGAATGTCCTAAATTTTCTTATACATCATTCATCAAATCTCAAAATCATTTTGAGACATCCTTAATTGGGGTATCCTATCATATGCAATAACAATCCCTCATAGATTCTCTCTAATCACCTTGCAACATCACAACTATCAATTTGGCCTATGAACCTATTGA
Organism: Torreya grandis; assembly: GCA_037957365.1. Taxonomy (NCBI): domain Eukaryota; kingdom Viridiplantae; phylum Streptophyta; class Pinopsida; order Cupressales; family Taxaceae; genus Torreya; species Torreya grandis. The sequence continues at coordinate 545,494 of JARHVA010001222.1, read as the reverse complement.
GGCACATGAACAAATATCAAATATTGAAAGAGATAAATGAATAATCAAAATAAATTATAAAGATAAACCAAATTAAATGGCTAGTTTAACTATCCATTGGTAATTAATGAAAATATAATAAAGGAAATTCAAAAATTAAAAATATCCTAGCCTTCATCATTACCTTTATGAGTTGTTAATCTCTTTGAAAATATTTTAAAATATATATTTTGGAGAGCCATGCCTAGTAATTGAAAATTATATTTACTTGAAAAAAACTAACTCTACTGAGGTTAGATTTGACTCACCTAGGTTAGGTTTGAACCCATTCCAAGCCTTAACTCAACCCTAACTCACCTTGGGTGAGAGTTAAATCCTTAGGCTATAAACACAATTCCATTCCTCTTCATTTTTAAGATCTCATAAGCCAATCTTATAATGATAATTTTGAGAGAGAAAATATTTTAAATAGTGTTATAATTCCCAAATCTTGAGCCAATCAATTACAAGCCACATCAAATCCAATGGTGCCAAGGAGAAAAAGAGCCAACAAGCTTCCCTTTTCAAAGACTTATTGATGGACAAGATGACAAATCTAATCAACAAATTATTATTAACTCACAAAAAAGGTAAAATATTTTGTTTATGTTATGTTTAGTTGTGCTCTCATTTAGTCTTTTTTTACTAAGCTCTCCCTAAGTTCTAGGCTAGGAGTGTAAGTGTAAGTGTCAGTGTGTTTTTCTATTTGAGTTTTTGTTACTTGAACTAACACTATACTAACCTACCTTCTTGTATTCCTATGATCACACATTTTAGTAGGAGTAGCATCACATTTCATTTCAAGAGGTGTAGCATTCACTTTCACATCAATATAAGGATTAACATTACCTTTCATGTCAATAAAAGGATTATAATCATATTTCATATCATTTATATCATCATTACATTAAGAATAATCATTTTAAGTTATAACATCATGATAATAAACGTGTATTTATTTATTATATCATCTTTCTTAATTTAAAGTTTAGTAGTATAAATAAGTCTATTAGTTAATTAATATATAATTTATTCATGTTATAATTAATAACTAGTGGAAGATTCTAAGGAATGGAAATGAGATAAAATATCTTAAATAACAAAATTATTTTGAACTACATTGTAATGTCCCCTTTTATATATTAAAATAATTAATAATATTATTTAAGTTAGGCCTCGTCATTTCTAATCTTTTGGGAAACTTAATATAATATTATTAATAAAATAAAAAGTATTCTTAAATAATTTAAAGTAAACTTAATAATATGACTAAGTGGCCAAAAATTAATGTCGAAAACTTATGTTTTATTATTAAAATAAATTAAGTTTGGATTTTGAGTGGGAAAAGGTATTAAATAATGTGGAGACATATTTTTTGGCATCTATCTATCATTTATCAATTAATTTATTTGATGTTAAGCACATTTTATTTCATTCTTATCTCTTGAGGATGGAAACCATCATTAGATTTGGTATTCGAGAAAGAAAACCCTCAATAATGTTCTAGTGGATTTATATATGAGTCATGTGGTGCATAAATTCATCATTTTTTGGCACAAGGGTAATGTTTCAGGGCAGTAATTTGTTTTGATATAGTTTGTGTTATTCCCTAGCCTATCTCACCTATTGGGATAGGAATATTTGACTTATGGCCTACTTATCCCACTTTGATGTTATATCACATTATCTATGTATTCATTTCATTAATATGTCAGTCTATGGAATAACCATGGCCTAGGTAGACTATAAATAGGAGTTAGTGGTTAGATGTTTATCATCATATTTTAAATTCTACTTTTTTTGAAACTTGTGGAGGTGTCTACCTGAAAGTGTATTATATTTTATTCATATGTTCTACTATATTTCAATCATATGATGATCTATTTCTATTAGTCTAATTTTTTGTTGAAGTAATTTAATTACAAATGATATCAAAGATGTGATTTCGGCAATATTATGGTTGAATCCTTAATTTTATATATATTTTTATATATTTCAATCCACTACAATTTTTCTTGCATTTTTTTACTAAATTTTGGGAATCAGTCAAGGACATCACAAAAAAATAGCAGGTGAATTTTGTATGATTTATTTTGATTTTAGTTTTTTTCATAAATTATCTCTATAGTGTTCAATTCAACGAATTTGTTAGGTTTATTTATATTTTTATAAATATTAGAAAAATATAGCTAGGGTATATTATTTGTCCTCTTTTATTTGAGTAAAATGTAAGTAAAAAAAGCTTGGTCAATGTTGGGTCAAATGTGCTAATCAAGATCGGCATTGTCAAGAACTTTAATAGGAAGACCAAAAAATAGGGGCCAAGGAAAGGATGCCAAAACTCTAGGTAAAACTCCTCAAAAGGAAGAGATGGAGTTAGAAGGGGGATTTATGAGATCCTTTATACCAGGTTTCTTTGAGATATATAAAAAAATGAGTCAACTTGACTATAATGTGCAAGGCATACAATTTGATATCAAAGTTATACAATCTAGTTTGGAAAATATCATGATGGATTTAAAAATTAATCATAAAAATAATCCATCTATCACTATTTCACAACCCCACCAGGGTGCATCTCCCAACCAACCTAATCCAAATCCAAATAACTTGCCATAGAGGAATCTTTTACCAAAGTTAGATATGCATAAATTTGATGGAAAGGATCCACTCAATTGGATCAACCAAATGGAGATTTTATCTGATATAAATCTAATCCCATGTGCATATAATGTTACCATGGTATTATAGTATGTATGACCTAAATAATTTATTTGATATCGATGGTTGTGTGCTCAAAATAAAAATATGACTTTCAATGTGACCTAGTTAGTTTTTACAAAGGTGCTGAAATTACATTATAACAATAGTGTGACATATAATTACTTCAACAAACTATAAAAATTATGGTATAATACTTCAATCAAATGATTATATTCATCATTGTCATAAACTATATTTGTGTGTGGAGACAATTTCTGATGAGAATGTGAATGACCTATTTATAGGTGGCTTCAAGGATGACATTCAACATGAGATGCACATGTTTAATCCAATTAAGGTTTTTGATTCTATTATCATGGGACATAAGATTGAGGAAACATTCATATCCAATAATAATCATCCATTCACTCACTTTATAGATCATAGCATATTGACACCATCATTTCCTCCACCTACCATATTGACCTATCAAAAAATTAAAGAGAAGCATTCAAAAGGATTACGTTTCAACTATGAAAAAAAGTGGATTAAAGGACATAGATGTGATGAGAATAAACTAATATACATCAAGGGATATAATGAATGTTATGAAGAGGATTATGCCTCCAATGATGATGAGGAAGAGATAAAGGAGGTATTTGAAGATTCCTAACCTATAATCTCTTATCATGCACTTTCAAGTATTATCACTTCTTAAACTCTTAAGGTGGTGGGTTTTCTCAAGAATGAGAAGGTAAAAATTTTGATTGACTCAAGGATCACGCATAAATTCATCATCCATAAATTTACCACTTGATTGAACTATTTTATTTAACCAACACCATAATTTTAGGTCATGATTATAGATGGTGGCATAATCAATTGTTTAAGGAAATGCCATAGTATTGATTTTTCTATGGTTAATTACAATCTATATCATCCTATGTTTTTTATTCCCATAGGTGGTGCATACATTTTTTGGGAGTCTAATGGATCACAACCTTGGGTATAATTTAAATTAACTTTAATGAACTATTCATGTGATTTCATTCTGAAGGTAGGAGAATTGAAATATGTGGATTACAAGTAAAATCTATACAATTGGTTAGTTCACATTAGATGACAAAGATGCTAAAAAAGGGGTAGAATGATTTATATCATGATTATGTTCCATATAAGTTTGACCCACAAAGGAATCTATACATCTTAATCTATGGATGATTCTTGATGACCACGCATCTATTTTTGGGGCCATGTGAAAAATACTACCACCAAAAAGAGAACATGATCATGCCATTCAACTACTTCCAAGGAGTTAACCACCAAATATAAAATCATATAGATATCCATATGTAGAAAAGAGTGAAATAAAAAATATGCTCCATGATATGTTGTAGTTAGAGGTCATCATGCACAACTAGAGTACATATTCATCACCAAAAGTCATGGTGTGTAAGAAGGATGACACATAAAGGATGTGCCCAAATTATAGGGAACTCATCAAGTACACCATTAAAGATAAGTTTCCTATTATAGTAATTGATGATATAATTTAAGATTTTCATGGATTTTTTTATTTCACAAAATTGGATCTTTGTTAAGGGTACCATTAAAATAGAAATAAGGATGAAGATGTGCATAAAACTTCTTTTAGAACTCATGATGGCCATTATTAGTTTTTGGCAATGCTCTTTGGTATTAAAAATGCATCATATAATTTTTAGATCTTGATGAACACTATTTTTAGGTTTTTTTTAAGTAAATTTGTGTTGTTTTATATTTGATGACATATTGATTTATAGTAATATATGAGAACACTTGTAACATGTGAAATATGTGTTAATAGTTTTAGATCAATAACAAATTTATGTAAAGCCATCCAAATATGATTTTGGAATATAGGAGGTAGATTACATAGGTCACATTGTATCCCATTAAGGTATAAAATTTAATTCTCAAAATATCAAAGAGAGGTTGGAATGTCCAATACCCAAAAATCTCAAAAATCTCTGTAGGTTCCTAGGATTAACAAGTTACTACCAAATATTAGTAAAAGGTTATGGAAGCATAGCATCTCCAATCACTAAATTTATAAATAAAGATTTATTCTACTATAATTATGCAACCACTAAAGCATTTTAGCAACTAAAAATAACTATGTATACCACCATGGTTTTTTCTACTCTAGACTTCTCAAATATGTTAATTATTGAATATGATGCTTCTAAATCAGGGTTGGGAGCAATACTAATGTAATAAATAATACCCTTTACATTTTAGGGTCATAAATTGAAATTTAATATTCTAAAAAAATCTATCCATGAATAATAAATTACTTCTATTACTCATGCAGTCAAATAATGAAGGCCCTATCTGATGGTAGACACTTTAAGTTGAAAATGGATCATGGTAGTCTCGAATACATTTTGGATAGAATATTATCATCTAAGGAATAATAATATTGGGTAACCAAAATTTTTAGTTATGATTTTTAAATTATATAAAAGAAAGGTAAATATAATGTAGTAGTATATGCACTATCTAGATGGGATACATCCATAAAAGCATTACTTTTTACAATGTTCATATTACAAGAAAATTGGGTGGATGACACTAGGTTAGAGTGGTATCATTATAATGATAAATAGGTTCTAATTTATAATATCCAACAAGATCATATAGCCTCTGATTAATTTGAATGGAAAGGTAATGTCCTATGGTATAAGTATAGGTTATACTTATGTAAAGATTTAGAGTTGAAAAATAAGATTCTTATAGAGTTGCATGCATCTCCAATTGGGAGACATTCTATATTATTGAAAACATATCAAAAAATAAATAAATAATAATTTTGGGAAGGAATTAAGGGATATGTATAAAAAATTATGGAAGAATGCCTGATATGCCAACAAAACAAATGTGAGATAGTTAAGACCCCAAGTTTGTTACAACCTTTACAAATTCCTAGTTAAAGGTGGGAGGACATTTCTATGGTTTTCATCATATGTTTAACTTATTATAAAGGTAAGAATTTTATATTTGTAATTATAGTTAGGATTAAAAAATATGCCATATTGTGTGCCCTCTCACACCCATTTACAATAAGTACAATAGTGATTATTTTTATACAGGTAGTTCTAAGATTACATGTAATATAAAAAATAATTGTAAGTGATCATGATCCAATTTTTAGAATAAACTATTTTCGTATTTGGGTACTTAGATAACTCATATCTCATTTTAACTCACCAAATATTATGGACAAATAGAAGTGGTCAAAAAGTATTTAGAGTAGTATCTATGTTATTTTGTATTAGATAAATAGGAACATTGGGTTAAATGCCTACTACATGTAAAATGGTGGTATAACACATTTTTCCATACCTCTTATAATATGCACCCATTTATAGAAATATATGATTACCATCCACCTTAAATCACTTCTTTCTTAATGGTCCATATGTGGAAGAAAACATTATGCATCAATAAGAGGTTTTAGCTAGTTTGAGAGATAATTAGGCCTTGGCACAAAATATGATGTATTAAGTTGATCAACACTATAGCAAGCTACACTTTGATGTGGGTGATTCAGTCTTTATATGTTTTTAGATTTATAAGCATATGTATTTGAATAAATATAAAAAGGACAAGAAACTTGATCCTAAGTATTATGTCCCTTATCAAGTTCTATATGAAATCATAAGTGTGTATTAAAAGATGGAGTTACCTCATTCATCTTGCATCCACTGAGTATTTCATGTTTCCTATTTGAATAAGGTCATTGGATATAATTTTTTAGCCCATAGAGAGCTATTAAGATTAAATTATTAAATATGATTCATTTTGGAATGAGAGAAGATCCTAAAAGCATGTACTAAGAGGTTAAGAACCAAAGAGATTAAGGAATATCTGATTAAGTGGAAGAACCTGAGCAGTGAGGATGTAACTTGGTAGGGTGAATATTTTTTGAAATAACATTCAGAGTTGTTCAAAATTGAGGAAATTATTGGTTAAAAGGAGAAGGGCATATTATTCCCCTAACCTATCACATGTATTGATATATGAATATCTAAGTTGTGGCTTACTTATCCCTCTTTGATGTTATATCTAATTTCTTTATGCATTCATTTGGTTAATAGGTTGGCCAATAGAGTAACCATCGCCTAGGTAGACTATAAATAGGAGGTAGTGGGTATTCTTTTATCATCATAATGTGAATTATTATTATTAAATATTATGGAGGTTTCCCTCTCGAATTTGCTTATCTTTTATTCATAAATTATGTTATATTTTAGTCATATTATGATCTATTTTTGTTATTCTACTTTATTATTGAAGTAATTTTTTTATATTTGAAGGGTGATAGAATCATATTTGATAGCCCTTAGAGGTGGGAGATTTAGTTGAACAACTTCAAGGTAGTATTATATTAGTTTTATAGCCTTTAAGAATTGGAAGATATAGTTTGTAGCATGTGAAAGGTTAGCAAGTAGAGGGTAGGTTCTTGGTGGATCATTATAGCCCTAAAATACCTATAGAGGTGTGGTGAATGGAATTTAGTGTTTGATTTTTAGTTGGATTATAAATTAGTGTGTGAAAAACTCCACTTTATCCTTCATTTATTCAATGATATTTTATTATAATTTTCAAGGCTACAAATTATTCAAAAATTTGTCTTTTGAGGTCAAATAAATATTTTGAATATTATACAATTTTATGAGGGTTATTTGATGGAGATATTCATTTTAGTTTTTAAATATTAATTTTTATAATTCTATAATTTTTAATTAGGGTTTCAATAAATAAATGTTATATTTTATATTTCCACTTCTAGGGTTTGTTGGAAAACTAAAATTATTTTAGATATTTCCTAAAAGGGACATTTTAGTGGTATTAAAGCCATATCATGGCTAGAAGTGGGATTTGAGTTGTCTACAATGATTTGGTGACTTAAGTTATTACTGAATTAATAATACATACATCATATTCATTAGGTGTGGATGTGAATACAAAAAGAGTAGACAAAAATTTAAGATATTAAAAATAAGTTTTTTAAGTATTTTTCTATCACCATAAATCATTGTAGTCATTTAGAAGAAAATAGAAGAATTATCCTATTCAAGAAACATGGTTAGAATAATAGTGTGATAGAGATGAGGTTTATTTTATTTTATTTTTATGAATATGATAAGAGGGATTATATATATTTTTTATAATACCTTTGAAGAATTATTGGAGGTATACATAGAAAATATAAATAGAGGTTTGAATAAGGAAGATGGAAGGTCAAACCCTCAAAATAATTATAAGGAATAAATTAGTAAGTAAGAAAATTTATATCTAAAAGAAGTTATTGAGTATCCCATAAAGGAATCCACCATGCAAGTGGAACGTGAAGGATATTCAATAGAAACATATATGACTTTTCACAAACAAAAGGTTTGTATTAAAAAATTTAATGAAGAAAAAAAATTAACGTTGAATGCCAAAAATCCAAAATGGACAATGTTTCAACCCTAGAAGTATATATCTATCTTTCAAACATTAAAAAAAATGAGTCATCATTGTGTGAGAGTTATTTTAGATTAATTATAGTGATGAACATACAATAAAGGAGAATGTTTTATTTGTTACCACTAATTCTAAATTACAAGAATGGTTGTGTCCAGACAAATCTCTTCAAGGATCTTACTTATAAATAAGAAAAGTTAAACAATTTGATTATAGCTCAAGGTATAAAAATGAAAGTCATATTTTAGGTTCGTTGTTTCATACTATGCCATTTCATATTTTTTGTCATCATGGTAAGCACTCTTATAATGTTAATTAATAATATGGGGATGAGAACACAACTCTATTTTAGTTCCACCATCATTCCAAGGATGGTGAAAGAGTAAATATATATCCTATGGCTCAAAATGCATTTTTCATAATGGGTATGGAATCCATGTGACATTTTGAGATATATAATGGATAGAATTTCTGATTTCAATGTCATTATTATTGATAATGTCATTAACCCATACAAATGGATAAGGAAAAAATCATAATTAACCTCAGATAAGAATAAGGAAAATATTATGAATGACAATGGGATTTAGTGGTTGAATCACAAGATCCAAATATCTCAACTACAAGCCACTGATCAATAGATCTAATAATAAAACATACAATATTTACAAGGAAATCAAAATAATAATAATACCATTCTTGTTGGATTCAAATTTTATGGTTGGATAAAGAGTGAAATTTCTTGAACAATAGTCATATTTACAAATTAATACATCATAATATGGGACACGTTTATTGGTAATAAGTTTTAAAATGGTTGTATCCTATGAAAGGTCCATGGTATGTTTGACAAGGTGGCAACAATTTTTTTTTATTATTCAAGTTTTTATTCAGTTGCTAATATACCATTCAACACTAGCATGATATTCTCCATATATAATGATCTATATTTATGTAATTCATTACATTTACATCATCATGATCTAACATGGTAGTCAAATATAAATGAGATAATACACAAAGCTACCTACATATCCTAATATGGAGTTTCATAGATATTTATAATGAATAGGTAAACATCATGGTGATGTTTAGACATTATGTTGGCATATGGGACTGAGGCAAAATTTTGAATGATGAAGAGAGTATAAGATTTGAACTTACTATGCCATTATCCATCTTTTCTAATCGGTTATAAAGGAAGTTCATGAGGAGTCATATAGGATACATAGTGTATTCTAACAAAGTTATGAAGGATCAATCCATAGATTATTCCTTGGAGCTAAGTTACACATTTGAATATGACATCATAGGTGTTTAAAAAATGGAGATAGTTCCCACGAAACACTTTATGAGGAAATATGGTCAAACAAATAGATGTAATTTTGATAATCAAGATATGAATCAGTAGGCCATGGTTGGATGTGTCTCAAACTACATTTAGGATTTACACTCTTGGAGGATTGGGGAATATACATCTATTACAAGATGTTTTCTAACCACCACCATTCTAATTATTAGTAAGGGAATAAAACACTTCAGTCATGCTTTGGGTAGAATTCAAGGAACTCATGAAATTCAAAGTAATCATGGTAATCCCAATGAATTTGAAACTATTATAGGATTTTTTTCATCTGCCACCATTCTGACTTTTATTAAAATAATGCAACACTTTAGTCATGCTTTCAGCATTAATGGGGTATATTTATTTGATAAGTCAAAAAAACTTGTTAATACTTGGGGTATACACAAGGTATGAAGTTATTCTTATACCATCGGTCTAGATGAGATAACTTATTATGATTATGTTTGGGCTATTGGAATATGCTCAACATAACTTTTCTAAGGTGGGCACATGATGAGATATTGTTAATGTCATGTCCTAGACTAAGAATATCCTCTTCGAGTAGATATATATCTACTATTATGGGGAGTGTTTATTTATTTTATGTGTTATGTAGGAGGTCTCAGATATTGATATCATTAACTAAAAACATTATAGCATCTTTAGTGATGATTATGGATAAATTTGGATACATGTATGACTATTACAACCACCAATAAAATAGCATACATTCTGATCCAAACCATTTTTAAAATTATAGTAATTGGGGCATCATGATAATAACTTTTAGAGTCCAATGTAATCAGTGTAACAACAATATATAATATGTGAGAATAAGTGTTGGCATGCATTGGTCATATTTATTTGATTAAAGGAAACTCAAGGATGAAGATTTTGTGGTCACATAGTGGAGCTTCTAGCTCATTACCCTTGTTGAAATATTTTCATTTTTTATAGAGTAGTTTCTATCATTTACATATTTTATTTTTGGAAGGAAATATAAATTTAATAGTTGTTATACCATTGTCATGTTGTTGATTTAGATAGTTCCAAATCAAGAGTTGTTGTTGTTAGTCATTAAAAATTATGAGATTGTGTATTTTGGGAGAGTTTTATTACATGATGATGTTAGTAAAACATGTAGGCTATTAGTTATGAATAACCCAACCATGATAATTCTAATGTGGATGAGATGCAAGGAGGTTTATGGCTATTATGGACTATTTCTAGCCTACATACAAGTTGTTTTGTGCCATGAAGCGAAGGGGATAACCCATAATATCACTAAGGGAATCATTAGAACATAATTATATAACCAAGAAGTAAGTATTTGGGATTACAAATCCCAAAGGTGGATTTTGGATATAGGTAGTAGAGAACAACATTGTTTAAGGATAATAAATTTTGGGAAACTTAATAATCCACCTTATTATTATTAAAATAAAAAGTGTTATTAAATACTTTAATGTAATCTTAATAATGTTACTAAGTGGACAAAAAATGATGTTGACAATGTATGTTTTATTATCAAAATAAATTAAGTTTGGAGTTTGAATGGGAAAAGGTATAAAATAAGATGGAGAGGTCTATTTTTTGGATCTATTTATCATATATCAATTAATTAATTTGGTTTTAAGCATGTTTACTTTCATTCTTAGCTCAAGTATAGAAAACATCATTGGATTTAATATTCAAGGATGAAAACCCTCAATACTCTTCTAGTGGCATCATTTAGGAGTTGTGTTGTGCATCAATTCATCCTTTTTCAGCACAAGTGTCACCTTGGAGGGTGGATATTTAGTTTAGGATAATTTTAATGTGATCAAAACATATTTTACATCCCTAGGAGATGATTTATTTATTTTAACAACTTTGAGGTAGTATCATATCATTTTTACAACCCTTGGGAGTTAGGCGATCTAGTTAGTAGCTTGTAGAAGGTTAGCATAGTAGGATAGGTTCTTGGTGGATTATTGAAACCCTAGTAGACATCCATAGGTATGGTGAATGGCATATATGGTTTGATTTTTATTTGTAGTAATTTATGGGTGAGAAACTCCACTTCATCCTTCATTGATTCAATGATATTTTAATGTAGTTTTCATGGTTATAAATTGTCCATAAATCAAGATTTTGAGGTCAAATAAATATTTTGAATATTAGACAAATTTATGAAGATTATTTGATGTTTTAAAATTAATTTTAGTTCCCAAATCATCATTTTTATAATTATAGAATTTTTAGTTAGGGTTTTAATAATTAAAAGTTTGAATTTATATTTCAATTCATAAGGTTTGTTGTAAAACCCAAATTATTTTAAATCTTCCCTAAAAGGGAAATTTCATACATATCCTTCACTAAAATTATAAAAATATATATTAATTGAAGGAAAATGATGACTGAATGCTTCAATTATTTTATTGATTAACAATAGGATATATATACAAGGATCAATTAGTTACAAAACATGCAACTATCGATTGATCCCCTAACTACTATGTGGTTACAATGACACCTAAGCACAAAATATAATAGATCATCAATCTTGTCCAATTAAGTAACCTAAATAAAATATATATTTAACAATGTAATATCTCAAATTATGCTAACATTCCCTCCTTTATTACATTGTTTCTACAAACATCATATTTCCTAATAGTGGTCCCCCATTTATTACAAACATTGTAAAAGGATTTACACTCTCCACGTAGCCTACTCACTTTTTGAGGTGGCATGCCATATTTGTGGCTTTAAGGTCTTGGTGACACCTTGGTTTTTCCTTGCAAGATTACTAAAAACCTAGAAGTGATAAGAACACTTCTCTCTACTAACACCTTCGGTGGTTTCTCATATTACCACAAACCCATATGGTTTTTTGCTACATGTTGACCATAAACTAGGAGGTTGTACGATGTTTCTACTATACTTCATTGGTTTCTTAGATTACCACAAACCCTTTTCCAAGAACCAAGCACTAATTTAGTGCTTTTTCTCCCCACAATGTTCTTTTTTAGGAGGAACCAAACTAAAAAATAATGCTTAGTACTTTATTGAAAACCATACTGCAAAACATAAACAAACACACCAAAATTTATCACCATAGCAATGTTATGACCCCATCATAGGTGACTCATGAGAGGATGTCAAATATCCTCCAACCTTTGTGTATCCTCTATCCTCTAGTAAATGAAGATAGTTCACTTAGTCTATGTCTTAATGAAGCTCATATGCATGTCATTTATGAGGGTGAAACTCTCCCACTGTTACATACGACTCAGGATGTTGGGTTTGCTCAATAATGCATTTGTACAAGATATTTTTTACTTTTGAAAATATCTACCATGGACCCAAAACAAGATATTGATACTTTTTATGACTTGACTCTATTGACAATAATAAAGATGCACTAAAAAGACATAAATGACTTTTTAGAAAAGATAACATTATTTTATAACACACAAGACTCTAAACCTTGACTCATTATTCTTTCAAAAAAAACTATAATATTTTTATTTTAAATATTAACTCTAATACTAACTATTTTAACTCATAATCAATATAAATATTAAACTAAAGGCTATATACTTAAATTTGTTTGACTGAATATATATCAACTTACAAAATTAAATAAAGTAAGCTATATGGTGTGATTTATGGGTATAAATTCTTTAGTGTGATCTCTTTCTCCATTCAAATTAGATAACAATATAAGTAAAATGGATTTTTTTTTTTTACAAATATTGGCATTAGAGAAGTTTAATGTGACTGAAATGAACTAAATGATAGCTATAAATAATGACTTGGTAATTTTCTTGCTTATGAGATAGATTTCATGCTGAATAGTAGGATGAACGAAATAATTTGATAAAATATCTTTGGAGAGACAAAATTATATTCTTAGTAGGGAACTACATATCCACAAAATAAGATAAAATATCTACAACCTAAGGGTATGAAATTTTTTTTGACATTCCATCCTCTATAATCTTATCAAAGGATATCTTCTCTAGAACTCATCTTTTCCTTATTGATGTTAGTCTTCATTTTTCATAGATCCACCATATCTAGGTGCCTTAGGTGAGTCTCTAAAATCTTCCACCACTACCATGACTTTGATAATGATTATTATAGCATGCAAATCTAATTAATCAAATCATAACCCAAGTGCATAGTAGTATGAAATAAATTTTTTTATGAGTGGTGATCTAGTCTGCAATGAAGTCTATGCTTCAGTGAATCAAGTTTATTGGGGATGAAATAAAACTAATCTTCTTATTTGGCATATTAGAATTGAATAGAGATGAATTATCACATAAAACTAAATATAAATTCTCTAATAGACATACAAACCACACAATGTGCTATGTTTAATGCTATGAATAGAAAATATAAAATAAATATAACTATAAACTCATTACTCAATATTTTCTCCATCATAAGGGGAAACTTAGAAGAAAAATGCAAATTTATACCCCATATTAACATTAAAGGAATCATACCTACTACATTCTCTAGGTGTACTTTGATACCAATGAAGAAAAATGATGATTAAATTATTCAATTCACACAAACACACACACACACACACACACACACACACACACACACACACACACACACACACACACACACACACACACACACACACACACACACACACACACACACACACACACACACACACACACACACACACACACACACACACACACACACACACACACACACACACACACACACACACACACACACACACACACACACACACACAAGGATTGGTTAGTTATAAAACTTGCAACTATCAATTCATCCCCTAATTAATATGAAATTACAATGATACCTAATAAATGACTATAATAGATCATTGATCTTGTTTAATTAAGTAACATAAACAAAATATAACTTTAAACAATGTAACATCTCAAATTATGCTAACATCAATAACATATAAATATTTCACATCATCATAATCATAATCATAATCAACATAGTAATTTAATTCATTGACACAAACATGATCATCAATTACATAAGGGATAACATAAGACACACAAGCATTAGAATATACATCCACATCATTACACTCATTAGCATAATAATAATTCACAATATGGGTAAAATATAAGGATTCCATATGATAATACATATTAGGGATTAGATGATGAACATGCATGTAAAACTTTTCAAACCATAATTTGAAAATGAGCACAAGCACAATACCTAATCCAAAGAGAAGAGAAAACACAAAAATCTAGGGTTTTAAATATTTGATATAAAAAATGAAATCCCAATAGAGATAGACACTGATGAAGGGGAAACTAGAAATTGAATCTAAAATTTAGACCTAATGCAAAAATATTAAATACTAAGAAGGAATGATGAAATAATAAGGGAGAAGACTTGAGTTTTTCCATACTTAAGATAATTATTGGGTTTATCAGAACATTTTAACTTATTTATATTTTAAGGTAATATAAAAAGATCAAAACCATTGGAATTAATATTTCACAAGATAATAAATTTATCATACAAATATAGATTCATAAAAAGAGATTGATTACACTTTATAAATATAGAAATGACAAAAAAAAGGTTGGAGAGAAGGCACATCACTAATTTTATGATTTGAATTGATCCTATACCTCATCCTAAAGATGACTATCATATATTTTTATACTATTGTATTAGGAACTATATTATCATAGCCTACTTGGACACTTCTTAAAGAATCTCATACACCTATAATAACCAACACTGTCATCTAAATATGCTAATCTAAAGGATTGTTGGTTTATGATGATTTAGATCATTATGCATATGTCCATAAATATAATTTATGAATAAATTAAATAATGACATTGCATATGAAACTCTATTTTAGTTATATTTTATTCCAAACTTTAGCTTTCACTTTTGACACTAAGATGACCTAAAAATTGGTAAGAAAATTTCAATTGGATTGACCAAAACTATTCCCTATTAAATATAATAGCTTTTCCTATATTTTAATACTATTAAGAGGGTTTAAATCACATGTAGTTCTTATAAAAATGTCTATGTATGCCGAATCATGTGAGTGCAAGTCTAAATGTTTTTTTTGCTTGACCATATTTTGGTTTGAACATGAAATTGAATTTTAAAAATCAAATTCATTCTTTTATAAAATTCAAATATATGTTATATTAAAAAATTATTTAGGTAGATGTCTATTTCACTAATTTCATACATTTATATTTAAAAATTATTTTTATATTTAAATGATTCTAATAGTAATATACACATGCACGCATGCGTGAATATGTGCACACACACACAAAAACACACACACACACACACACACACACACACACACACACACACACACACACACACACACACACACACACACACACACACACACACACACACACACACACACACACACACGCGCGCGCGCGCGCGCACGCACACACGCACACACACACACACACACACACACACACACACACACACACACACACACACACACACACACACACACACACACACACACACACACACACACACACACACACACACACACACACACACACACACACACACACACACACACACACACACACACACACACACACAATTATAAAATAAAAAACATGAAATAATTTTCATGTATAAAACCCTACAAAAATATCCGAAAATATAAATTAAAGTGACCCAAAGGGTGGTGTGTCCAAAATATACTTGAAATTTATGATAGGACACTTTTAAAACTATTATAGTCTAGAAATTACTAGAATTGTTCAAAACATAGAAAATTTAGAGACTAAAGAACAAAACTAGGTGTCCTTATGGAAATTTAAAAATGCGTATAAAAATATCATACAAAATATCACATGATCAAAACAATGTAGATAATAAGGTGTAAAATCTAAATGAATGTTCCAGTAAGTACCTTGTTTTCAAGTGAGAGTTTATATATGTAATGTCACATGATTTTTTTCATAAAAAAAGGCTGAGATCAAATTTTTTATTCTACACTATGAAATAAAGATTAATATGTATTTTCATAATAAAAATAAAATATTATTGAAAATCATCTATATGATAAAGAAGTATAAATAATTGAAAGTTCCATTAAAGAATGAAAGTAAGTTCTAATGGAATTTGTGTAATATAGAAAAATGACCATGTAAAAGTATTTGATCAATGAACAATAAGAGAGGAAAATTTACACAATAAATAACTAAAGATGGTAGAAATTAAAAAAAAAGAGTTCTTATTAAATCATTACACACTAAACACAAACTCCATAGATTCATCTAAATGTTAAATGGTTTTTAAATTTAAAAATATCTTACTAAAATAAAAGCATCAAAATCATATTGAACTTTCAAAAAAATTAAATGTCCCATCCAAATAAAAGTATCAAGGAGTGTATTAATAGAACAAATTTATATTTTTAAAATCCAATTTGGTTTTTTTTTATGAAACTGGTTATGATTGATTTGATGTTTTTTTAAAAATTGAGTTAGACATATTTAAATTATCAAAATAATTATGTGGTAGTTAGTATGAAAAATGTATGGATGGGTTGAAGTTATAGAGTGATTTTAAATAATTTTGGAACAATTTAATGATAATTTTTTTTAAAAATGTAGGTCATGAAATATAATTTGTGTTTTATATTATAATAAGTATAGTGATAAGAACATAGGTAGGATGAAAAATAAATATATTATTATTGATTAAAATATGATTAAATTAAATGGTAAAAGCTGAATATGATCATTAAATTATTATTTCTCATACAATATTTAATAAGATTGTCTAAATAAAATTTATCCACCCAACCTAATTACCTTATGGGTCCAACTACTTGTGACTCAAATACAATTTTAACATTATTATTGTAGGTAATTAATGACTAGCATTAGTTACTACCTAAAATAACATTAATATATTTAATAAAAGTGGTGACTCATAAGGATATACATACCCCAAAATAAAATTTATTAAATTAAACATTTGGATCGTAAATCCTAACAAGCCCCATGGTTTAAAGTGGACCAAATAATGTATGTGGGAATGAACAATCACAACCTTTGATGAAACCCCTATAACTTGAAAACTATAAGTTGTACTTATCAACATGTGTCTAAATGTACACTAAAATACCTATAATCTAATATCATGTGCCCCATGATTAATGAAATACATAAAATATCCTGACATGATGATGAGCATCCTCTTATGAATAGTCATTTATTTGATCCTTAGTACTTATACGATTGTATAAGAATCATCCTAGGAATATTTAACTAAATCAATATATGTCTTGGTGATTCTCCTATACCTAATGTATGGAATAATTTACACGAATGTCATAATATAATTGATCAATTTATAAACATTGCTAGTGTTTACAAATCTTATCAGTCTATACATTCACCTCATGTATTAACCTAAACACCCTTACTTGTATTGGTTAAAAGGTGATAGGTTCATGCATTTTTGGATCAATAACCTACTCCACATTACTGAAAATATCAAAAATAATTGAGAAAAACTAATGACACATAAAAAGTCAAAACAACTAAAAAAACTAAAAATTTTAGTACATCATTTTCCTTATTTTTGAGTTAGTAGTATAATCAAGATGGGATTTATATATATTTATTATCCACTTTATCTTTAGGTAATTGTAAACCCAAAAATTTATCTTGTTTGTGTCTAACATCACTAGTGGTAGGAACACATAGTTGATAGAATTTGTTTTTGGGAATAACTATGTGAAGAATTTTTTCCTGACATTTCAGATAAGCTCCTGTGATCCTTCTTTAGGAGAAATATATTATGAGGAATAACAAATCTAAAAACCTTAAATAGGGTAAATAATGATCACTTGATGTAAATAATGAAGTAACCATTAAGACATCATACCCCAAGTTTTAGCAGGGAGTGCACTTACTATCTTAATCCCCTCAATAGTAAAAAGTTGATTAAGAAAAAGTTTAATTAAATTTATTGGAAATAATAAAATTAAAAACTAATGAATTATTTAAAATTTTAGTGGAATATTAAATTAAATTTAATTTAAAGTTAAATTATTGAATTATATGGAAATTAAATAAGAAAAAGAATAAATAAAATGAATATTATAAAAATTCAAATTGGGTAAAAATTAAAATACTAAAAATTTGGATAAAATAAAATCAAATAGAAATATTAATAAAATGTATTAATATAGTGAAATGAATAATATAAAAGAGGGGGTAGTTAAATCAATTGGTAAAAAATACAAACCAATTAATGGAACTGACAAACTCAAAGGAGGGAGGTGGTTGAGGGTTAAATGGGATGTAATGAGATAAGGATAAATGATAATTAAAATTGGGTGTACATGATAAAAAAAAAATTAAAAAAGTGATAAGCAATTAAATAGGCTAAAAAGGTAAAAAAAGTATAAGATTGAAAAAACCTAAGTAGGAGAGAGGGTGGTTGTCTAGAGGTAAAGATAAGGGCTTAGGAACCAACCAATGGATTATAAAGAGCTAAGGATAGTGTTCCTTGTAGGATCAAAACCTAAGCCTACATCTCTATTAAGGTTGGTCAGGTTCTTGCCAATTTTAATGGTTTCCCTCAATTTGTGTTTGTGAAAATGGTTTTCTGTGGCAATCACCTTGGCATATTCAATGTGGATATCATGCTTGTTTTTTAAAGAATTCTCTACCAAAGCTATATCATCTTTCCTTTCTAGATAAATGTCCATCACATGCTCCTTAATTCTGGTTCTAATGGATCTCCCCATTTCTTCGATGTAAATTATTCCAAATGATCACTCTAATTTGTAGAATCCATTATGTAGGCTAGGGTTTAGTAAGTATTTTATATATTTTAAGGTATAACATCCTTAAAATCTACCAAAGACCATCTTAACCCCAACCTATGTACTAGAGTCTACAAGGTGGAGTGCTCCTATGGAATACCTTACATCAGGGAAATGGGGAGATCTATTGGAACCAAAATTAAGGAGAATGTAATGGAAATTCATATAAAAAGGAAAGATAAGTTAGCTTTGATAGAGAATTATTACAAAACTAAGCATGTTATCTGCATTAAAGCTACCAAGGTGATTTCCATAGAAAACCATTTTCATAAATGCAAACTGAGGGAAGCTATTTAAATTGGAAAGTACCCTACCAACCTTAATAAAGATGTAGGCTTAGGTTTTTAACCCAAATATAACACTATATTTATCTCATTATAATCCTCTTTTTTGTTCTTAATCCCTTAAATTTACTTCTAGACAAACCTGTCCTCTCTCGCTTAGGTTTTTTCATTCTTATACTTTACCTTTTTCAGCTTATTTAATTGTTTATCACTTATTTTATTTTATTTTATTTTTAATTTTATCATGATTACCTAATTTTAATTATCATTTTTCCTTATCTCATTACATCTCCCTTCAAACCTCAACCCATTCCCTCTTTTGAGTTTGTCAGTTTCATTCTTTGGTTTACCTTTTTAACCAATTGATTTAAACCCCCCCTCTATTAGATTATTCATTTTGCTATATTAATACATTTTATTAATATTTTTCATTAAATTTATTATATACTAATTTTGGGTGTTTTAATTTTAAACCAATTTTAATTTTTAGAATATTCATTTTATTTGTTCTTTTTATTATTTAATTTCCATATAATTCAACAATTTAACTTTAGTTTTATTTTAATTTAATTTTCTACAAAAGATTTTAAATTCAATTTTGATAAATAATTCATTAAATTTTATTTTAATTTTAATGTTTCCAATAAATTTAATTCATCTTTGTCTTAAATTTTTATCATTCAGAGCCTTAGGATGGTAAGTGCACTCATTGTTGGCACTTAGGGTATGAGCTCACAATGGTTACTCCATTATTTACCTCAAGTGATCATTATTTATCCTATTTAAGGTTGTTAGGTTTGATGTTACTCATCATATATTTCTCCTAAAGAAGGATCATAGGAGGTGATCTGAAACATCAGGCAAAAAATATTCACATGGTTATTTCCAAAAGCAAATCCTGTCAAAGATATGGGTTGTGAAAGCATTAAATCTATAACACATAGTGTTAAATTCAAGTTTTTCTCATAAAATCAACCCAATTTATATTTCCTAATAATATTAGGTTGTTATATATGACCAAAAATATACTTTTTATAAATTTAAATTCCTTATTTCTCCATTATTAAAATGTTTTATAAATAAAATATAAAAATAAGAATCCAAACCAATAAACTGACTATTCTTATGGAATTGAAATGAGAAAAAACCTAGAAATAAAGTAGTAACATATCAAATTCATGCAAAAAGTATAAATGATTAAAAAATTCTTAAACATAGACTACACCACTAAAAATGATGGGATTTTTAAAATTTGTTTTTCACTTGGTGGGATTGGACATCTTTACCTCCTTCATGATTTCAAGGTCTTGAAAATTTCTCTTTTATGAAATAATCTAAAAACCCATATGATGTTCACAAACACACTTATACTATTTATTTTCATACTAGTTATTATAATTGCAACATTATATATAAAATGAGGAAGGGAGTGATTTGCCCTTGTGATCACTTTCTTTACCAAGTACAATATATGATTTTCCATTTGGTCTGTGAAAACTCATGTATTTTTCAATGTAAACATTATATATGATATGTTTTATCAATTCTTATGATATAAAAATAAATTAAATGCAACTTGTTTTACTTAGAGAAGATGAAGTACAGTAAATAAATATTTCATGGGATGCAAACCACAACAAAATCTTCAAGAGGAGGAATACCTCATGATGATAAATGTAGTTTTATAGTAGCCTTTCTAGAAGGAAGGGATAATCAAACTATCTAGTGGTAAAAAACACTTGTAGATTTATGGGGTTTGATATTAGTAAAATATTTAGGTATAAAAAATCTTATAGTTAAATGAGACTTGCTCAATATCATCAATTAACTATCTAGAAATAATTTGATTAGCCAAAATATTAAATAAACTATGGAGGAAGCTATTAACCTGGTCAATTACTTTCAAGAAGCTTTTATATAAAATATATATAGTCAAGGTAACCATTATTTAGATTGGTTTGCTAATGATGGAGCTTCTTTAATGACCTTTAAAAAATGGCTCAGTAAGGAATTTTTGCCTAGAAAAATCCATCAAAGGATTGAGTTGGAAGCTTACCTTTAAATTTCATGTGTTAAACATTCATGAGGAGAGATAACATTAATGGGACTAATGTCTTGTGTTTCATCATAAATATCTTCATGGAGATAATTATATGGTAAATCTTGATATTCAAGGAGAAATATTTGATGTTGATCATCAATAATTATAATGATGCCAATAGCTTGTGCAAAACCCTTAAGTACCATAGTGAGTCTCATGGTACTCATGGAATCACTCTTTTTAATGTCTTAGGAAGGATTAATCTCCTTACTAGAGACAAGAATAATTTTAGTGGTTTCAATATGGTGTAAATCTATTTATAATAGATCTAATCATGATATAATATATCAAAGAGGATGGATACTTATGGAAAATCACTCAGGAAAGGGGAATGCCAAATTTTATGCAACAAATTAAGGGGCATGATGAACACATATATGATATGTTTTTGAAGGGATGGAATAACATAATCATGGATTTCAAAGGGTTTAAAATTTAAATTGAGGATATAATTTATCAAGTTAGATGTCTTAGATTAGAGGCCGCTAAAGTCTTCAATACTAGTAGAAAAATTAAAGAGGAAAAAATAAAGTTCTTATTATAAGGGGAAGATCTAATTCCTTTACAGAATGGAGAAGTGGATGGATAGGTAATGTTGTATATTACTCTTTAATGAGGTCAAAAGGTGGTACATTTGTCCCATTTCATTTTATTAAACTATTTATGTGATAATATCCCTTTTCCTCTTACTTTATACATAATGCATTATCTTGAGAGATTTGTTATGGATATCAAGAGAGGAGAGAAATATCAACCTCTACACTAAGATGTAATTTTATTGAATCATAAGTTTTTCAAGGGGGTTAAAAAGAGTCCAATTTACATTCCATCATGAGAAAAATATGATACATCCAAAGGAAGGACCAAATGGTCATGGAGGAGAAATCCAAAATAAAATAAGGTTGATCAGGACATTGATATTACCTAAAATGGTGATATTTTTCCCAAGGATAATCATACTAATCTACATGAGAAAGTGAGTTATCAAAGGGAGGGTTTTAGACATAATTTGAGGAGTACTTCTAATGCCTTGAAGGCTAGTCTATAATGTGAGGTATCTAATAGTGATGGAATATCATCAAAAGACAATCCTTTGGATATTCAAGAGGACACATTGGAATAAAATATGGATGGTCTACATCTACTCAAGATCAAAGTCATTGTGTT
>JARHVA010001222.1:497500-517500 GCA_037957365.1 Torreya grandis | reverse complement strand
TTAGTGATGATATTTTCACATTGAATATAAATTATAAATATATCAATGTTTCCCTATTTATATGTGTGGGGTGATTAGTGATGATGTGTTCTCATTGAGTATAAAATGTAAATAAATGTGTTAGTCACTATTTACATGTGTAGATTATCAATAATAATAGTGAGTTTCCTATTAATGTATACCTAGTGTGTTTGTAAATAAATGTGTATGTGCATATATATATGAAGTACTAAATAATGTGTATGCCTTGTTTCATAGTTGGATTTGTGATGTATTCCTATCTATGGATTTGTTGATGTGTTACCATCCAAAAAAGTACATGTTGAATTACATGTTTGTTCCAATTTGTGTGAAGGTTTCCATTTACTTATGTTTGTACTAAGTGGGTAATGTTTAAAATGTTACATTAGTGAAATATAGTTGTTAGTATTATTCGTGTGTTAGTAAAATTATTAGTCACTATATTTTAACACGAGTTTTTGTAAAAAAACTCACCTAGATTAAAGTGAGTGACAAAATTTAGGAAATAGAAGATGAGGTTTGAATACATAATTATACGTTATCAAGCCATGTATATGTACCAATAATTTCATGAATTAATTTTTTAGTTTATTTCTTTTGGTATATAAATGAATATATACCTAAGTATATAATATATATACGTGCATGTGTGTAATACCATGTGTGTGTGTGTGTGTGCATGCATGGCCTTATAATTTAATACATCAAATTTATATATGGCGTGTAATGGTTACTACTATTATTATAAGGTGTATAAGTCATAAAAAATCATGAATGATTATTCTTATTATTATTATTATTATCATATTAGAATTACTATTATTATTAGGAATAAAAGGCATAAGACATATAAAAATTAGTATATGAATACATAACTCACAACATTATTCTTTAGGTCTAACTATTTTTATGAAGCTAGTAGTTGATAGGTTCACAAGTTGACTTATAAAAAATAATAGTTATTATTATTAATGTTGAAAATTTGGCCTCCCAAGGGCAAATTACAACCCATATAACTAAAATACATTTATGGCACCTACCCAAGCCTACACATTATGATGTCCTAAGTGGTGGTGTTTCCTAAATTGCTTTTTGGAGTCATTTAACACTATTAGAGGTGTCATAGAGTCTGCTTGTGATCATCAAATATCTTGGATGTCTTGGGTCCTTAGGTGATGTGATAAAATATCATGATGTTATTTGAGTGAGAAATGGTGGGTAAAGAGTTATTTTAAGGTAAAAATAATGATCTTAATCATGTTTGATGATAGTAAGGATCTTTTGATAAAATTAAGGTAATTTGGACATTTTGAGGTTATTATTTCTTAGGGTAAATGGGCCTATTTCAAGATATTAATTTTGAGAGAGACTTAATAAGAAATGTGAAGGGTGTATAAAATATGATAGGGTCATAATATAATCCTATTGGTGAGTGTCAAAGTCATTATACCTAGTATATTTGTTTAAGTTTATTTCAAACTTTGATCATTCCCTTTCATACTGCCAAATGATCCTCAAACATGTTACATGAGACTATATAATTATAAATGTGTTGAAAATATTTCACTTTAATTATATTATCACTCATTATACATTTCATATCCTTAAAGGCCCATTTTAAAACTTATATTCACTCCCCACTCACCAAGTGGACCCCACGCATGCCAAAATGTGTCTCTCCATATCCCCATACTATATATCCTATTTTATAGTATCACTTAAGTAATGGTTCCCCTCTCTTAATTCTTCAATCATAGTTCAAGGTCAAAAAAATGGAGAAAATGTAGGAAACAAGGTATTTTCAAGTGTTTTTTGTAGGTTGTACAAACTTGTATAGTCAGTCCATATAAATTAGAGTTAGAGGCTAGAGGTGGGTTCATTGTAGGTATCTTAGGGAATTTCCATGGAAAAAATAGTGTCAAATAGACCAAATACTGACCTTCTCTCCCCACCAACCTCTTTGGCAACCTAAGACAATGTTTTAAGTTTGTGTATGGTACAGACGTGAGGGAGAAGATGAAGGTACAATTTTTTTGGAAAAGGATGGGAGATTAGATATATTCCATCTTTGGGAATTATTTTTATCAATTTGACTCTCTCTCCTTTATTAATAATCACTAATATGATAGGGTACTCACAATGTCTTCTCCATTTAGAAAAGGTACTTTTCCATGTGTTCTCCTTTCCTTAGCATGGTGATTGGAAAATAGGAGGTCATAGAGATTTTTAATAGTTTAAAACACATTCACATAGTATTATACAACCTCATATCACAAATGTAAGCCCAGGGAGGCAATAAATACTCATTGGAAGTAGTTTTCTAGGTGAAAGCTATGGTATCTCAATGCCTTGGGCTCTCTAATGGTTGAAGGTCATGGTGAAGCTCCCATAGCTTCCACACATCTTATTGATATTATGTAATTTTATCTCACTACCTTATGATTTAAGACCTCCATATTTTTATGTTGACCTATAATCTTGATCAAACACACAGTAAGTAGGTAGAATATATAGGTCTATATCTTATTTAGTAATCATGTGATCATATTAAAAGTTTCTATATCTATATAAGATGATAAAGGTCTTCACCTAACTTTCATGTATTTTTTAAAGTGAATTTGGGACGTGTATAAAGAGAATAAGACTCAAAATCTATTAATTAAAAGGTTTGATGTTGTTTTATCCACCCATGGGTCTACAAACCTATAAGTGGATGTTAGTGGTTCTAAAATACCATTTTACATTGTGTGGAGATTGATAATAACATAATATATATCTACAAACATTGATGTAACCCTAAGTACATGCACAATGTCATGATGAAGACCATGTGAGGATGACTAGGCCTCAAATTCTATACAACACAATCAAGAAGCTCTCAATTCCTTTAGAGACCTAGTTGTATGCATAAGAGATTGAAGAAAATAGAGTTGAGTTTTGAGAGATATAAATGAGAGTCATAATATCCCATAAAATAAGTGTGTAGATGAGAAAAAAAATTCAACAAGTACCAAACCTTCATCTTCAGTCATCATGTAAGATGAACCTCTCATAGTCACTACAAATCTTTGAAGGTAGGTTAAACAAGTACAGTGGTCATGGTTAGTCTAATATGCAATAAAACATTGAAATTCCTAAGGATTTAAAAATAAAAAAAGGGGGTAAAATGGATGAAATAGAAGTCTCATGAAAATCAGGACCTTATGACATGAAGGACAATATCTCACCTCACCCCACAACATAGTTAAGACCCTAGTTGTCTCCTATAGATAGAGTCACATGAATAATCTAGGCCAAAGACCCATATATAGATTATAAGGTAGAAATACAAGAAGGTTATTACTTGTATTTGATGGTTCATAACCTTTAATTAATATTTTGATTCATTTGAGGTAGGTGAAACATGACCTAATGACCTATTAGTCTTTTTAGGGCTAAAATAAATGTAAATAGGTCTGTGAATACAATCTAAGATATTTTACATACCTAGAGGGTATAAGGATGAATAATTAAAAATTATGTGTAATTGGAAGTATTTTTATTCATTTTATGGTGCTCACAACAACCTCAAAATTTTATTAAAGAATCCACACATACAATCTTGACAAAGTTAAAAAGACCACGTATAGACAAGGTCTTAGATTAGAAGATGAAGGTTGAATGATGGGATATATTTAATGAATGAAGTATAGAAATATAATGATACATTTTAACCTATATATTAAATCTAACCCACCTTGAGTGTTTGACTCATTAGATGAAACCAAAAGCCTGATAGTATAGCTCTTTTGGGCCTAAACTAGGTAACTACAAACCAACTATAGAAGTGAGGAACCATCTACAAGTCTCAGAGTGTTAATAGGGTTAGAAAAATCATAGAAAAATGTCAAAATATTTAACAAGTGATAAGAAATTCAGATTTTTAAAATGAGATTTGAGGATCTATTAGGCCTCTTAGGCCTAAAGATAGATATAAACAAGCCTGTGGTCTAAGGTTGAAGGCACTTGTATATTTTGATAGTTTTTAGGTCTAAAGAAAATTGAAAGGGAAGTGAAGAAGGTGAAACATAGGTTAAATTAGAATGATAATATAATTTATATTAGATAAATACCAACTGAACAATATGGTCTACTCAGGCCTATCAGGCCTAATTAGGCCTAAGTGAGCCCTTACTGTCTAGATCAAAAGTATCAAGATTAGGGTATATAACCCTATATATAGGAAAAACATAAAATTTTATAAAGGATCCCAAATTTTCCCTATAAAATTATCTTATTTCCTATTATTATACTTCATTCCTTAAATGGACAAAGAGCTTTAAGGCCTATTAGACCTATTAGGCCTAAAAGGTCCTAAAGAGGCATGTACCTAAATTAGAAGATTTATAATTATTTGAGATATGATGGAAAGTTTAAATAAATTAATTTATAGTGATTAAAATAATATAAAATACTATTTAATGGTTAAAATCACAATTGAGGAAAATAGGGGACTAAACGGAGCCACTAGGAATACACAAGCTTGATTATCAATAAACCCTAGGCATATTGTATGGGAGTGTGTAAGGAGAAGAGTTAACTATGTACATGGATATAAGGGTGTTTTCAAATATGATATAATTAATATGAGTTAAAAATACACCACCCCTATAATGAAGAGAGAAAGGGCTACTCAAAACCCATATCACTGTCCCAAACACCCAAACTAGCATTGTCACCTACAGATAGTCATGTGAAAGAATGAATACAATGTAGAGTTTTGGAATATAATGATGGTTATATAGGATCAAAAATTACTAAGGAGGTCATTATTATTATTATTATTGAAACCACATACCATATACAATCCATCTAGACTTATAACACTCATTTTAGGCTAGTTTGGCCTGAAAAATAGTCCTAAGCCTTAAGACCTATCATCACATTTGAAACACACTCAAACCATCCTAGATAGAGTGTAAATAATGAAGAGTTATAATATGTTGTATCATGTCCTATATATAATGAATAAAATAATTGAAAGTATAAAAGGTCAATTTGAGTCTTCAAGAACCTCCTCAAGCTACCACAGTCCTGAATAATCAACTTGAGTTATCTGATCAAGTACTCATATCCTTCATAATATAAGGTCTTAGGGAAAATTTAATTGATGTAATTTAGGAAACCATATTTAATGTAAATCCATGAAAGAGTGAGTTGTATTGAGGATCCCATGTTTATGAATCATTGCTAAGATTGTAGATATGTCTAGAAGGTTGGTAAAGAGCTTGAAGTCCACCATCTTCTACTCATATCTCCAATCACAAGCTACATTAAAAACAACCATTTTAGGAGTTTTAGTGGGGTATATTGACTAATCATTCATGACCATAAGTTTTATATTAGAGGTCTCAAATTTATGAACCATCTTTAATATGGTAGACCTCTAAAACCCTACTTAAATCTTAAGATAGACCAAAATTGAGAAAATTGAATATTTTTGCATGAAAACACTCATTAATGACCTAATAAAAACTTTAAACATATATTAAAATCTTAAGAGACCCTGGTCATAGTACTTGGTTGTATGGACACTGTATGGAATTTTCATAAAACATTATTTTTTCAAGAAAATGGATGGAAAATAAGGTATAGGTTAGTTTAAGAAGTTAAAAATAATTGGAGGTGAAGGTTTTAGACTTTTTTTATCTTATAAAATTCTAAAATTTCCAAAAATATTCCGAATAATTCCATTGTAACTCTCCTCCAAATAGCTAGTTTGTAGATGTGAAAGGAGAAGGTGACCTAGTCGCTTAGTTTGGTAAGGTTATAGGTGTTTTTTTCTCAAAAAAAGGCATATGTCATAGTATGGAATGTTTTTTAAGAAATTAATATCACCTATTAAGATGATATCAAGGTCTAATATATGATTTCATGGCCACCAAACATAGACAACTTAGTTATTAGCTTGTTAGCCTATTAGACGTACTTGGTCAACAAAGAGAGTTGAAGGATGGTGTATAAAGGCTCTTGGGGGAGTAAATATAGGGTAATTATCCATGTAAATAATTATATATTAAATAATATACTCTTCAAAATAATAATTACATTGTGAAGGTAGTTACCAAGCTTGGTCAACCTGCACATGATAGATGTTGGGTTGTTATATGCTTCATAGTGACTTGATTGGACCTCCTCAATGTCTTACAATTGAAAAATAGATTAAATTGATAAAATATGGCATGCATAGAGATTTTATTGGTTTTTTACTAAAACTAGACTTTAACCATCTTAAGGATGCACATTAAATATACTTCAATGCTTGGAGGAGTATGAAAGACTATTGTAACTTTCATGTGGAATAAGTCATGATATTTTGACTTCTTCAAAAACTTTTATGCCATTATCCATTTTCTTCACTCAAGATACTTCTATTTATTTAGTTATTAAGGCCTAATTTGGTATCCCTCACCCATGTATGAGGAAACTCTTCCTTGTTTTGTACTTGATAGACCTCTTAAACTATTAATGGATTGTTACAACTTCTCCATGATTGTTTTATAGTGTATATATGTCTATTTTGATGTGATAAGTGGTACAAGTATACCCTTATACTTTCTTTGTCACACCTATATGTTTATAAGTTATCTTATGTACATTTTATGAAGTGTCAAAGTTTGGTGATAACGTTTGGAGTGTAATCTAGTTAGAACTGCCTCAAGATAGGCCTCTCACCCTTCACCTCCAAGTTATAGTAACTCATAAAGAACTTCATATGAATATGGTTTCTTAAGAGTTACCGTAGATAATTATTTAGTTTATTTTTGGTTCACTAGTGTTGTTAGGAGTCCAAAATCTAGTGGATGAATGATCATATTGGTGCACCACCACCCCTTAGAGTATATTTATTTTATGCACTTTTTAACCCTTTCCATCCCAATAGAAATAGGTCTTAGAAGAAGAGTCTAAGTTGATATATTAGGGGATATAACCCCATAATCTATAGGTATAGTCTTATTATAAGGTAAACCACAACCTTTAGGCCATTCCCATATTAGTCCAAGTTTGAAGCAGAATTGAATAGTCTCCTTCAAAGGGTGAAACTTGGGTTTCTAACAATTAACATTAATTAAGTTTTTAAAAAGTATTGATAACATGGCATTATTTTTTGGATATAAGGGTTTTTAGGGACCTATTGGCCACTAGGTTCACAATTTTATTCTTTAGTTATCATGGTGCCTATTATTATTAACATTGGGCATGTTATTCTAAAATGAAGCATAGAATACATAATTTATTCCTATTATTATTATTATTAGTAGATGTTATGAATATTATTATTAGTTATCTTAAATAGCATAATACATCTAATTATTAGTATTAAAATACATATAGGTATGTTTCAAACCTAGTGGATGCTAGGTTCACATCATTACTCTATATGTGTAATAGTTTTTAGGAACCTAACAACCATTGAGATTGTAAGATTATTATTTAGGAATAATGATTCACATTATTATTAATATAAACCACATTATTTACGAATTTTTAGAATATATATATATATATACACACACACACATATATACATATATATATATGTATATATATATATATATATACATATATATATACATATATATATGTATATATATATACATATATATATATATATACACACACATATATATATACATATATATATATATACATATACATATATATATATATACATATACATACACACACACACACACACACACACACACACACACACACATATATATATATAAAATTTAAATATAATGTTTGTTCAGGACCTATCAAATGTTAGGTTTACAACATTATTATCTAGAATAATTTCTTATATTATTATTAACATTGGTCATGTTATAAAAAATTTTGAGAACCTATCATATTTATTTAGTTATAATGGTTTTTAGGACCCTAGTGGTGACGAGTATCCTACCATTATTAAAATATGTGAAATATGAAGTCTCAAGTGTATATGGGTATATTTTTAATGTTGTGCTTCCTAGGCTCATAATATGGTTTGGAACCTAGTTACTAGTAGGCTCCTAGTATTATTATTTAGGTATTAAGCGTATTGAGAACCTAGCAATCCATCCATTCATTTATTCTAGTTTTACCTATTTTTGGTTTATGTGAACCTAATATGATATAAATTTTTAACTATTGAGGTTGTATAAAGTATATCAATAATTAAAATTAGAATGTAAAAGGTAAAAATATTTTAAAAAATGGTTATTATAAATATAAATTACATAAGGGATTAACATACTTAATTTTTTTATTATTTGTAGGTTTTTGACTAAATGCAGATGACTAAGATAGATGGAAACTATATCAATAATCACTTAGATTATGAACTAGGTCTTTGAATGTGCCTATATAAATCTATTATTTTGTGAATGCTTATTGTAGACATTATCATATATATATATATATATATATATATATATATATATATATATATATATATATATATATATATATATATATATATATATATATATATATATATATATATAATATCATATTTGTATATGTATATTTTACCTCTCTATTTTAGAATAGGTCGATGTGCTTTCTTATAATTTATCTATATGTAAAATATCAAAGGCTAGTTGTGTGTGTAGTATACATAAAAAAATATTATTCTCTTTGAAACCCTAGGTAAAATTTAAACTCTATGTATAATTATAAAAAAGAGAATAATTTTGGTTTTAAATAACCAAAACCACTCCCCAATAAATTAATGAGTAATATCTAAATATTCAAAACTCTGAAGTAATAAGTAAAATTGCATGCAGTTATCCTTGCTAGGTATATGTGTGAAATTATGTTCATTTAATGAATGAAACTTATAATATATCTAATAGCACTTGGAAAATGGAAAATAAGGATTTTATTGGGTGCTTCAAACTTGGCTACAACCTAATCCTTGTGACTGATGGCTAAATCAAAAGGTATAGGGAAGTCTATTTGAATGTGAAAAGAGTATAAATTTATATATAATGACTGATAGATAGGGAATAAGATTATACCTATTATGTATTTATATGGGACTCTTTTAGTAATTTATCAGGAAAATGACATGAAAAATGTATGATATAACACATGAAGATAATTTGAATATGAAAATTGATTATTTCTTGGCATGGGGATAAGTATGTCATATTGAATGCCTTCATAATTCCATAGGATTTTGAGCTATATTGACTTGTTTGAAATGAAAAAATTATGGTCTAATAAACTATAGATAGTTTGAGTAAAATAATTCACAAGTTAGGTAAAGATGAAGGAATTCCTATAGGTGGCTGATAAAAAATAAAAAGGATCAAACATATGGAAAACATGTATATGTGAGAGAAAGGTGTGTAATATCCATATGTGTAAGCACAATTCATGTAAGGTGAAATTAAGTTAAGATTTATATTATCAAGTGCATAATACTATATTTTAGTTTCTACAAACTCCCCCCTTTATTCTAGTATTTGAAATGAAATACAATGCTAGAGTAAAAGGATAAAGATATGTAGATGACTATGTATAACATAGTTTATATTTAGGATGAGGATTTTAATGTGAAACTGAATGGAAGAAAACCTATGATAAACATGAAACAATCAATTTTCATATATGAAAATTAAATTGAAATTTTAAAACTTAAAGAGTGAGGATAGATTACACCTATAAGTGGGTGAACCATGTTTCCTTGTGTTGTGTTGGATGTGATTCTCCATTATTGAAAAATTGGATAATTATGTTCTCCTACTAAATTACTTGGATAATTTGGGGGTGATAATGCCCCAATTTATAAACTAAGTTAGTTTCATGGATTGGGAAGATAAATTACCGAACCCTTATGAAGAAGTAGTACGTAGGCCATCGAATGTTGTTAAGTCTTAACCACACTACTCATTTGACTAATACTAAACATAAATATGAAAGATGGGATTAAAATATTTATTTTTTGGAGTAATGCATAGGTTATTGATAATTATGTAACCTCAAAATCATTACTCATTTTCATCAAAGTAATCATTGCATACATACTTATAGATTCAAAGTAATTACTTATAGGTATCATCGATGCCATAATAGAAACATATATTAGTGTGTATGTGCATGAACAATGACCATGCCCCATAATTTGATAAAATTAGTTCTAAAATTATGTAGAATTTTATACTTATATCTCAGATTTTTTCTCAAATATGAAAACCTATAACTCATGTTCCTATAAAATGTGTGCATAGTCCCCTAGAATATATCTAAATCTATTAGTATTTAAAAACATGTAACTTATGTTATTTAAATGTCTTCATATGCATTATACATTCCCCAAAAATATGTTTTATTTTTAAAAATATTTCTCCTATATTTTTAACCAAAGTTATAATCTTAACCACTTTAACTCTATGAATCATGTAATTTGTCCCAAAATGTGAATTTTATGTACATGGATGGTTCAATATATTTGACAAGCCAACTAATATACCCCATTTTAAGGTGATGGATTTAGCATGTGAATAAATTATCTAAAAATAAAAAATATAAATACATCATGTTATGTAAAATGATGTAAACATTTATAAATATGTTCTAACCTATGGATAATATGTCATCATATTAATGAATATATCATGAAAGCATTTATGAAACATGTAATTCAAGGCATAAAAGTGTCATACCAAGATAGATATATAAATTAGGAATGTATTAGTAACCATTAATTATATAATTAATTAATATTGAAATACACAATAAGATTCATGATATGAATCATAGAAACATAGACAAGAATAAAGGTACGTGATATGGACCATGACACCAAAAACTCAGTAAACTGAATAGAAAATAATATATTTATCCACTTATAAGAATATAATTTCATGGGAATGTTTCACACAATATAGTTACATGAAATAACACTTGATGTTACACAATAATAAGGGCCACATAAAAAAATGACAATTACATGTCACATAAGGCCAGGGGTTTCACACAAAGAAAGATGCATATAATGATGCACTCAATCAAATACAAGTATCAAGATAAGACAAGGGCTTAAATAAAGAGTCATATAATGATAAAATCAATAAAATGATGCCAAATATGAAATAAATAACTAAAAATTTATAAAAAAATATTATCCTAAATAAAATTTAATATTAAAAATGAAGCATATAATAAGCCAAACTAGTTTACACTATCAAGCTATGTCAATGTCACAATAGAGAAAAATATCATATATGTGAACTATAACAGTATGAAAAATCATATCATATCCTAGAAATTACATGGTCCTTAGTATATTAATATCTTTAATATATGCATTTATATATCATGTGTAACCCATATGCCTTGCATATCACTCATATTTGATTCTCAAAGCTTAAACAATTTTGAACATGTTTAAGATACAAAAATTCAAAATTTATGCACATTTCTCATGATGCATTTCAAATTTGAAATTTTAATGATATGTAATAATGAAGCTTAATAGTTTTTAATGTGTTTATGGTCAAAATACTCTAGCTTTATGCGTGTTTATCACGATACATCACATCTTTTAAATTTGAATGATATGTAATACCAAAGCTTAAGTAGTTTTTAAGGTTTTTAATATCCAAAGATTCAAACTTTATGCATGTTTTTGTCATGATGCATCACAACATTGAAAATTTAATTATATTTAATACTTTGAAATTTGAATGATATGTAATATCGAAGCTTAAATGGCTTTAAACGTGTTTAATATATAAATATTTGAACCTTATGCATGTTTCTCATAATGTACTAAAACTTTAAATTTTTAATGATATGTAATATAAATTTTTATTTATAAATAAAATAGTTGAATAGGTTGATAAATTTTCAAAATTGGGTTTAGGTAAGAAGGTCCAAAGCAGGAAGCTCAGGGTTTGCTGGTGGAAATCATAGAGATCAAAGTAGGATGTAAAAAAGAGTCAAATATGGAGGGTATGAAGCATATCACCAAGGAATGGGGTAGGAATAATCTCAAAATTATCTTATCATGTATCCAAATAAGAAGGAATGGAGTGACATGAAAACACAGGGAGAGGAATCTAGGTCAATACACTCCCCATCTCAATGCACATGGGCTAAGAGATTATCTATAAAAAACAAGAAAACCAATATGAAAAAGATTCCATTTAGACCCCATAATATATTATAATTATTTATGTTTTAATACCATTGATCTCTTTTTACCTAAAGCAAACTTTACCCTTAAAATTTCCCTTTTGGTGAGGTTTAATGATTTTAGACTGAATATTGATGGTTTTCATGAGTGGGCCAATCGCAAATGGAATCCTAAAGGATACATTGATGTTGAATCCATGGAAAAAAAATTATTTTTCATCAATTTAATTATCCTATAGTATTTTATAAAAACATTATTAGAAGGACCATGATTCATGGAGAAATCCTATTTATTTCTTGGAAAGTGGAAACCTAGATTCAATTCAATAACAAATAAATAAAATAGGTACCTCTCTAGATTACTATCCCAAAATACCACTATAATTATTGTAATATGTGGTAATAATTGGGATTCACAAACCCATTTGCCAACCCATATCTTTAGAACTAGTTATTATGTAAAAATGAGGTTAGTTGTAGCTTGTTTTAATACATATGTGCAAACTGATAAAATTATATAAAGATCTATAATGATAAAGTAAAAGTATGGTATGTGGAGACATGAAATATATTATTAAATGGAATAATATATATTAAATTAATTTAATATGATGGGATATGAAGCCAAAAATTTTACTAGAAATAAGGCAGCGAATAAGTGGGAAAAACCCCAAGAAAAGGTGCATATAGTCTTTGAAAATAATTTTGAAGAACTAAAACCAAATGAAAAAGGGGTGGATCCAAAGTTATCTTTCCATGACTAAAAGAAATTTTAGGGGGTATTGAATAAATTATAATAAAAAATATATATCTTTGAACCATTTGATAAATAATGGCAACCAAGTGGTGGAGAGATCTTTTATAGTAGTAGTTTTAGGATTGAAGGAGGAAGAAATCAAACCTTTCAGAGCAAATCCATTGGTGGTCCTTTCACCCATAGATAGTAAGAAAAGTAAAAGAATAAAAGATTAAAATAAAAAAGTCTCTAAATAATATTCTAAATTTGAGTTTCATCATTTTTTAGCCTTGGTTAAGGAAGTTCTTATTCTTATACAACTTGAACCATTATAGAGTGAGTCTCCCCAATTACTGACTTTCATTTAAGTCTAGATAAATAGGCTCATGATGTGATATAATCTAGGAAAGAGGATTCCACATGCCTATTAAAAACCCCTAAAACTCAAAAAAATCCTAAACAAGGACAAATATCTCAGCTTAATGACCCAAAAAAGGATATAAAACCACCTAATGAGGAACAATGTATCTAAGTTAGAAGTATGAGGGCTAGAAAGAAAAAGGTGGAAGTTCATGATGGGACCAAAATAAAAGGAAATTCAATAGGATAGAAAACTATAAATATATAAATGACTAAAAATGTATCAAAATGTTCTCATAGAAACTTGAAACAAGGTATGTTGTTTCAAAATGTTAAAAATTGAAGTTAGGTAACTACAAAATTAAAATAGGGATGAACAATCCCATAAGTTTAGATAAGATTTTTATAACTATGGTAAGATTTTTCATATCTTGCTTAATATTAAGAGGACTGAGTATATTAAAAAAATGGATGAGGAAAGGTTCTAGAAGAAGTTCTCTTGTGTGGGGATTCAATTTGATGGGGTTTTGATGGGGGTTATACAATAAGGGGGAGTCATAAAAGACACATGATATTTTATCGACTCTTATCAAGGTGTGGGTGTTGGAGGTATAATCACTGAGGGGGTGGGGTAAATTAGTGATGCAAGATATTTCAAACTTCAATTATAATCCTTTCAAACTCTTAATCAATGACCATAATCATTTATAAAGCATATAAGATATTCATAATAATAAGTAAGATGATGCAAGATCACACACATAACACAAGATCTACATGGGAAACCCTCTTGGGGAATAAAACCCACTCTAAATTCTTCAAACACATGGAGTACTTATCCTATAAGATGATTACAAAGATGAGACCTTTTAGTATGAACAAACACCCTCTTATTCTAGATGTTGAGCACCCACACAACACCTATTAAATCAACAATTCCATAGCTCTGATTGCATTTGAATATGATTATAGAAAAAATGTATAATAAATCTCTTTAAAAATCTTCACACACACTCAAACTTGATAATACAAGCAATGCATCCAAACACCCCTTTTGGATCTTTCTAGTCTTCTTAACTCATCTTCAATATGTTCTGTACTTCAGTCCATCTGTTGAGCACACTCCATCTGATATTTTTCCTTCATCTCTATCTTCTTCTCTCTCAACACATTCACATATAAGTCTAAAAACCATTGCCTTGGTCTCTATAATTTATAGAGTCTCCATGGATATATTTAAACTTCTTCATTTTGATATTTTTCTCCCTTTGACATTAATAACAAAGGGTCTCTTCTTCAACATGCCA
Source organism: Torreya grandis (assembly GCA_037957365.1). Taxonomy (NCBI): domain Eukaryota; kingdom Viridiplantae; phylum Streptophyta; class Pinopsida; order Cupressales; family Taxaceae; genus Torreya; species Torreya grandis. Next base: position 502,905 of record JARHVA010001222.1, on the reverse strand, counting down.
ACAATAATTCCTTAACATAATGTATGAATTAAAATACTATTTAAGATTCTCAAGATACACACTTTCAATCATATGAATCAATTGTTCCCCCTTTAACATGCACCAATCTGAAATTGGAATTCTCTGATCTTTGGACCTGATAAACTAATCATAGAGATTAAAAATATCTAATAAAAATTATGCACATATTCTTGAAGCCACACAAGCTAACTGATTAAGCTCCCCCTTAGCCAAACACATTATCAATTGATATTATTGTCCTATAATTACTTATCATTGTCTTGATTGATCAACATATTAAACCAACATCTAAACTAATTTAATCTTCTCAAATTCCTTAATCTATAATATTATCTTTCACAATATATTGCTTACCCTTTACTTTCAAGAACTCTACTGATTGGCACTTTGATCATTATGTAGAACACACATACTTGCTTCCACACAAAATGATGTCTCCTAAGAAGCATAGGTGGAGACACCCAATTTTCATAGAGGGACTAAAGATTCCAAAACTCAAGGGACTCCCATATCTCCATTCTCTTACTTGTATTTTAGTCCCTCCTCATCTATAGATTATCTTTGAATGATTTCTCAACCTTATTCTTTTCTTTTATCTGAAAATCTTGCTTGATTTCCTTATCCATTTGAGCAGATAAGACTTATTCCTTAATACTTGAACTTGTTCCTTTTTCTATCATGGAAAATAATCCAAATTTATACTATTTTTCATTTACCTTCTTAGGCCTCCATTAACTATGACTCTTCTTTATGTTAGGATTGATAATCTTTGAAGTATAATGTTAATCATTCTTGCATAACCTTACTATGCGACCTCTCTCATGACATTTGAAATAAATGAGGTTTATTATATTGTACATACCTTTTGGTTTAGATATATGATGATTCATTTAAGTTTCATTAATTAATTCATGTACCTGATCATTTGGTCTCCTGATGAAGATATTACAAAATTTTGTAATATTACCAAATCCTTGACACCTGTAGGAAAAGATGTAGTTATTTCCTTGTGAGCCTATTGACTATCTCAAATGATGATGTTCTTCTTTATTTCCCTTTTCTTTCTAATAATTCCATTCAATTTCATTCCTTAAGTATCTTTTACAATCTTTTGACTTGTGACCAAACTGATTGAAAGAGTAATAATGACCATTGAAATTTGTATACCTCATAGCATTTGGTAGTCTGATCTAATTTATCTTTATTCTACTAATAACTTCATTCCTTGAATGATGATTGATCTTCAATTTTTGATTGTCCTTGTTCAAATCAACCTTTTTGGAGTTACATGTCTTTGTTCTTCTTTGTATCTAAGACCAATTCTATCACTTGCATGCTTTTGACTACTTAGAATATTGTCAAGATCATTTGAAATATTTTCAAACTTCAGAAGTGACTTCACCTTACAAGATGTCTTATCTACCTCAGCATTTAATGACTCAATTTTAATCACATACATTAAGCACTCATCTTTTTTTAGTTTAAGTCTTATAGACATAGTTTTTAATTTGATTGTTGAGATGCTTGATAGTATCTTCATGATCACTGGTGTCATCATTAAATCTTGTTTCAAACACATTGAATTATTATTCATAGTCCTTGATTTGTGACATAATCCCTTCTTTTTATTCTCAATCTTTAGATCTTCAAGATTATTCATCAATTCATTCTTATTATCTAGATCATTAGTTTTATCTTTGTTTATCATGAGATCATCCCTTTTAGAATTGCTTTTTATCAACTTCTAAAATGTTTCAATCTTGATCATAGCTTGATTTAGTTTTATCTACAAAGACTCCATCTTTGATTGATGTATGATACATTCTTAATCATTACTCTTAACTTATCCGTCAAGAGTAAAAACCTATATTTTAAGTTATTATGTCATCTCATCATGCTCCTTGACTTCATTACTTATCCTTCCTTTAAAATGTCCAATTTGATCATCATAGGATTTGATCAAGGAATCTTGTTTTTTATTCTTTCTTTGTAGTATCTTCATTTCTTCCATAATATCTAGATAATTATCGTCAACAGTGACTTTTTAATCTTCTTCCTCTAAGTTATCTCCACCCAAGAAATCTCTACTTAAAGAACATTAACCTTCATCATCACTAAAATCCATGAACAATGTCTCCATGTACTTACTATGAAAATAATCATCACTATAAGATGTTTTTACTTCTTTTGTAGATGTGTTACTATCTTATTTATGGTAAAGGCTCTTACTACCTTTCCATTTTTATTACTAAAGAGCTTTTTGTACTTTCTATGACCCTCAAATTTCTTGTGTTCATCCTCATGAGATTACTTATAAGATTCTTTATGTTCAAACTTGTATCTATCAAGACATCTAGCTATAAAATGACCAAATTTAACACATTGAAAAAATTGAAAAGAAGTTTTCCTTCATACTTACCTGATCCGACATCCAATTTTCTTGTAATCATGGCTTCAATTTGATCTTCATTAAGATCAAACTCTTTAAGACTTAACTTTTTCTTCTTGGATTTTGTCTCCTTGATCACCTTGAAGGTTACTTCCTTACTTCCTTTTATTGTATAAAATTTTGAGTCAAACTTGAGTGTAAGAGTATTTAATACCTTTTTTTATAATAATAGCTTCATTAATAACCTCTCCAAGATCTCTGATCATGTTTACTACATCATCAAACCTTATAAGATAGGATGTCATAATATCTTCTTCCTTTATTTTGAGACCATTAGATTTCCTTCGATAGGTCTACAACTTAGCTAGTTTTATCTTAGAGTCTCCTTCATAAATATTCTAAATTTGACCCAAATTTCCTTGATATACTTTTAATGGATCACTTTGGTAAACTCAACCTTGGATAAATCACAAATGATAGCATTCATAGATTTTGAATTATTTTCACTCAACTTCTTGTCAGTAGCACTAGTTGGAGGAGTAGTTGGTGTAGTATAACCATGCATGATATATTTCCAAATATCAAACCCAAGAGACGTGATGTATGTCCTCATATTTATACTCTAGAAAGCATAATTTGACCCATTGGACAATGATTCTTCATTAGTAGAGAAACCATACATCTGTTGACTTGTCATATTGTACCCTCGATCACCTTCAAGTGATTAAAATCATAATGAAGGTCCTACTTTGATACTAATTATTTGAGGTAAAATAATTGAGAGGGGGTGAATGAATGATGCAATATATTTCAAACTTCACTTGTAATCCTTCCAAACTCTTAATCAATGAACATAAGCATTCATAAATCATACAAGATGTTAATAACAAAGAATAAGCAAGATGATGCAAGATTACTCACATAACACAAGATATACATGGAAAACCCTCATAGGGAATAAAAACCACTCTCAATCCTATAAAAACATAGACATCTTGTCTTCTAATATGATTACAAACATGAGGCCTTTTAGTGAAGCACCCACTTCATAAGGAGAACCCACCCCTAAGTATGAATAAGAACCCACTTGTTATAGATGTTGAGCACCCACACAAAACCTATGAAATCAAAAACTCTATAACTCTGATTGCATTTCAATTTGATTAGAGAAATAATGTATAACATCTCTCTTTCAAACTCTTCACACACACTCAAACTTACTCATACAATCAGTGCATCCAAACACCCCTTTTAGATCTTTCTAGTCTTCTTCGCTCATCCTCAATCTATTCTATACTTTAGTCCATCTACTGAGCATACTCCCTCTGATCTCTTTCCTTTATCTCTATCTTCTATTCTCTCAACACATTCACATGCAAGTATAGAAACCATTGCCTTAGTCTCCACCATTTATAGAGTCTTCATGAATATCAACTTATAAGTCAGCCATAATACTTTCCTTAACCCTTAATACATCTATCATGATAACACAAAGCTCAATACCATCCTCATAGGTTGGTCATACCATCCATGGGTCACACTTAAGTAAATATGACTTTCAATTTGGCCTTATAAGCCCTTATATGTCTCATGGAGCCATATTCACCCATTTAGCACTTCATCAATATAATTAAGAACATAAGACCACTTTAAACTATATGGGTTCACTCCATAAAACCTTAATGACATATTATAATGATTAACTCCACAAGAAATCTCTTCTACTAAATCAAAAATTGCTTAAACCAAATTATGTACATAGTAACACCATGAAAAAATAAATAGTATACTTTAAATATTCATAACTACACTTTTATAAAAATTTACACCTTCTAATTAGATTTTTTGGATGCACCTTATAGTCTTTTATAACTTTTATTTTTACTACATCAACAAAAATTCATCATGGATCAAAATATATAGCTCAAAAACTATAGATTGGTTTTCCCTCATTAATTTGAATATTCAAATTCCAAGGGTCACTATTCTAACATTAAACATCGAGAACTTTAACCTCATCTTGTGCTCTATGGAAACTTTAGAAAACTATGCACTATTTATCTCCTCAGGAGTAACCTGGTCTTTATATTTCAACACTCATCCTTGATCTTTGATTAGATCTCATATGATTGTGCCACTTATTAGCTCTACATGCCTTCTACATATTTGACTATTTGAGTCCACCAACACCATTGATCTCTTTCTGTATGAACACCTATAAATCATTGATCTTCTATCTATTTAATGTGATTGAGACACATATCACAAGCATGTTTAATCTTAGAAACCTTTGAAACTTTGACTTCATGTGCACCATTGGAACAAGATATAGACAATGAATGCTCACCATTATAACTATTGAGTAGTGGCCTCATACTTCAACATAGTTAAATGTGACGGTCTCTATCCCATCAGAGTCTATAAGAGAAACTTTTAAGGTTTATAAATTGAGATATAAAACACTTCAAGACTCAAAATATTTAGGGTATCTTCTTGGAACTATATACAAAATATGCATAAAATACTTTTACCTTGGTTGAATTTTTTATTACCTACATTAAATACACAAAATTTATGGTTTATTCATATACGCATGATGTGCAGTGATGGTCTAACTTATCTCAAGCTATAAGATGCATGTTTCTCTTTCTAGGTGATCAAGTAACATACAAAAACTTCACCAAGACATATATGGATGCCTCATAACTTCTTCTTTGTCATTATAGACCTATAAATTTTCCATTTCTCTCTGGGTTATCAAAAACAACTTCTTTGTCATTCATGCACTAGAATCATATGCTCTCTTTGACATCAATGACAACCTAAGACATCAATTACCATGCTCAATAGTGGGATATTTATTTTTGAAATATTTATTCTCTTAAAAATATTTTAGGTGAAATGTGGTTGTTTAAAGTGGATCTTTTGGGTGAGGAGAATCATGATTCGGTATTTGATTGGGATAATAGTAAGGAGGGGGAGGATGATCCCCAAT
>JARHVA010001222.1:315000-492500 GCA_037957365.1 Torreya grandis | reverse complement strand
ATGTTAATGTTCAATCCTCAAGTTGTTCGCTCCTTGATATGTTTATCAATGGTGACCTTGAAACTCTGAAAAAGAGTGTATGAAAATAAAATGAGACATAAACATAATAAATAGGAAGAATGTAATTGAATTGTGGTTGATTGATCAGGAAAAATAATTATTGGTTTTAAACTCATCAACTCCCTTCTCTAAATTATAAAAAATGAACAAAATATGACTAAAAATTGAGGTAAAGATCTTCAAAACAATATAAATTTTCCTATGTATCTATGAAAATTTTTAAGCTTCAATCAATCATGTGATTTTTTAATGCAAATTCAAATAAAAGTGAAATACTTTTAATGAGGAAGAATGTAATATCCCCAACCAATAGGGACTATAGAAAGATAAAAGCTCTGATACAACTATAATATCCCCAACCAATATTGAATGTAGAAAGACAAAAGCTTCGTTACCACTGTAATATCCCCAATTTCCCTCAAATTTTGAAGCTGGATATTTTGAATTGCTTTTCTATATTTTACCCTTTTTGATATTTTGCATGAATAAAGATACAATTTTTCAAGATAAATTCAATTAAATAGATAGATTGTAGTATAATCTATCAACTGGATAATCATTGCTCTTATTATTCTTTAGAATGATTACAATAATGAATCTTTGGCATATATATAAAGTAATACAAATATCGTCTCAAAACCTGATCTTTTGCAAAACTAGAACGGCTCTTGGGTTGCTGTGTCAACAACATAGTCACCGACGTCAGTTATTCTGTCATCTTCAATCGATATATTGCCGACATCGGTCTCTATCGGTTGGCTACTCTACTGACATTGGTCTGCAGTCGGTTAATGTCGGTCACTAGGATGATGATGTTGGTTCCTGTGTCCCCTACAGTGTTATCTGGCCTGTGGCATAATGGTACGAAATTGTACGGATTGGTATGGATTCCGTATAGAAGCAAGATAATACATTACGGCCTGTATTATGGATACCTGATCTAAAGATCTCTATCTATATAATTTATTAAATCAAAAACTAATGAAATAAATACCTGAAATACTTGTGATAACTTTTGTGTGAAGTTATCTCCCAAACCTATAAACCTCTGTGATAACTTTTGTATGAAGCTATCTCTCAAATTGATAATAGATTGGCTAATATCTCAAAACCTCTGAATCACACACAATGAAGAGTGGACGTTCTCCAATGCAAATGGAATCCTAGAACCCTTGGCTCAGTCTTCACAGAAGAATTCTTAGCAACAATCAATATCAATAATCAATTCATAATAATTCCAACTCTCTCCCATGAGAAACCCTTATACCCTCAAAAAGGTATGCTTGCCCTAATTAGGGTTTCTTAAATTAGAATTAGGGTTTCTTAAATTAGACCAAATAATTAATATTTAATTAAATCAATCAAATATTAATATCTCCCTTAATACATGTTTGATCCTCAAACCGACTGAAGCAAGTGAATTAGGGAGTAATTCTGCACATGACCATACCAAAATAAGGGTGCTCCTCTACATGTTAGAAGTCCCTATATAATAAGAGCTTAGGAAAATGTGTCTCAAAGAGCTTGAATGAAAGCCAACTGTAGGAATTTTGCTAATTTAAGCCAAGCCAATCTCCATCATGACCCTCTATTCACCCTATCAGCCTATGAGGGTCACATAATAGGCTAACCATCAACTCTGATGATGTCCACTAAAAAAGGGGACATGACAAAGAAGAAGTTGAGACTTAGAATTAACTATAGCCTGATTGGGAGCTTGGTCACATTATCTTGATGGTGGTAGAGATTGACATAATCAATACTATAGGTTAGTAGGAAATCAATAAGGTGAACTCAAGATAAAAAAATTTAAAATTCCATTGAAATCATGAAAAATTCATGAAAACTCAAGTCTAAACAATCTATTATAAAAAGGTTCTAATGGTGACAAAACCACTACTGTAGGAAAGTGGTGGTTTCAAAATTTCCACAATAGTTTATAAATTACCGATGTGTTTATCCAAACCATCAAGGCAGTTGACAAAACTACTGTAGTGGTTTTTACATGGTTTAAGAGTTTTCAAAACATGAAGGGATAAAGGCTTAAAAATATAAATTTGAGGTATGTAATGACCATAAAAGGGGTTAAATAATATTAAAATGGAGATGATTAGGTTTGAGCATGTCTTATAAAAGATCATTGCATCATCATTAGAGTTTTTTTGAAATGTTACACCAAGCAAAATTTTGGTGCATATAAAAATAAATCATTAAATACAAATTAGCTATACAATATGAACCACAAGCTAATATAGAATAACCAAAACATATCCCCCATATCCCATTAGTGGTGAATTCATAAAATAAATATAGAATAGTCACAAACTATTATGCTAGTGATTATGATTATACCAACATGGTAGATATGATAGATGATCAATCGTACAAATTAAACTACAATAATTTAAATGAATATTTATCTCATACTCTATTCACACCTATTAGAGGTAAAATATTGGGATAATTCATATACAAATAAAATTGATAAATGATAAATTTATATTTAGGAAAAATCTTTCAAAGGGAAATAAAGACAATAGTGACATATAATCTATATAATAAAAATGAAAGTAATAGTTTCAATATTATCTCACATTAAGTATAGGTGGCATTAAATTCAAACATGAATTGGAAAAAGAAGCAATCATATATTTTAGTAAATAATGTGGAGATGTAAGATACCAAATCTCCAACACCATTGCAAGTAACAAGTATTCAAGATAAACCAAGCATAATATTGAAAATATTACTTGATCATAATTTCATCACATTACCATCAACTATACATCAATCCATGGGTTTCTTATTACATAAAAAAGGAAAATAATATAGTGATTATTATACAATCATAAGACATGACATAGATTATTGTGACATATTAAAAATTAAGATTCAAATATATAATAATGAAGGCATCATTGAAATGCCATAGGATCAACAAGAACTCTCACATCCAAGTTATAACAAAGATAAACACAAAATTGTAACACACAAAGGTTAAAATCATCCACAAAAAAATATTATGACTATTATAGCATATATATAATGTGATTATTAAAAAAATAGATTGATGAAGACTAACTGTAAAATGTATGTAGTGCCACATTGTTACAACACTTGGGGATCAATATTAAATACCTATTCAATCCACATCATGGTAAATTCCATGAAAATATTACCATAAAGAATGTTTGTGGTCCAAAATTCATTGATGCATGCATATGGGTGACACTTTATACCAGTCAATTGAAACTAAAATTAGGATTGTAATGGTTATACCTAATGCAATCTATAACAAATAAAATATAGTAATATATTTTCTTCTTACATGAAGAAAATATAATCAGGATTTAACATTGATAGTGGCATTCACCAAATGAATTTTTTTTCGAAGATAAAAAACATGGTATATGAAAAAATAGAGAGATATCAAATTTTATCTCGAAGAGGATGACCTACTCACTAATTAATGATTAAGAATTTAAAATATTTCAAAATAAATAAATAAATGCATTCAAAAAATTTAAATAAATTAAAATTAGTACCTTAGCATGATAGATTACTAGATTATAATATTTTCATATGTTATATATCACATGTATGGTAGATGGATAATTATTTTCATACAAACATGCATTTCATGGTATATGAGTACAATGGAAAACATAAATATTACACATGGACATATAGATGTTTAACCTTCCTCTTCCTAGTGGCCATGTTAATACTTTGGGTATCGTATTCCATAGGTTCCACTATCATATGTTATAACTTTATATGACTTCTCTACCATGTTGAGCTATATATTGTTTATACATGTCCTACTAGTTGCTCATGTTTTACACAATTAAACATGGATATGAAACTACACTATTATGTTGCATTAATACATATGGATGGTGTAGACTAGTTTTTAATTTTCATATGATTCATTGATATTATTACTCTTGCATGATAGGTTAGTCATTAATCATATATTATGTGAAGGCATTATCCATGTTTGATACAACATCTTTATGTACCCTATTTAAGACATATTTATGTCCCTTACATGTGGCCCTTGGCCTTATTTTTTGTGGCATATGCATGTCTCTTATATGTGGCCCTTGTCCATATGTTTGACATTAATTCTTGAGCTTGTTGTACTTATTTATCTTGTTGATATTTAGTGGTGCCATGATCTATATCATGCACCTTTATTGTATAGTTTTAATCAGTTATATTTTTAATGATAACTACTACTATGTGTTTCATTTATACATTTATTTAAACATGACACTTATATGCCCTACATTACATCTATTACATACATGCGTTGATTGACATATACATTAATATGATGGCATAATCACCACATGCTCACATTATTATACATGATTTTATATTTATATATGTCATGATATAATTATATTTTATTTTAATGAGTAACTTATATGACACATCCCTCATATAAATATGGGGAATTGTAGTGGGATTGTCATATAGATATAATCCTCCATGAGTAGAAAATCAAATTTTGGAATCAAATTATATATTTTAAAGATACATAATGGTTCAAATATGAGATGAGTTTAGTTACATGACATAAATTATAACATTAATACATATTATGGGGGTATATTTACTTACTTTACAAAGACTTCAAAATAATTTCATACACACCTGAGTGCATATGCATGAACATATGTACCTAATTTATAGGATTATGAACTACATGTTTTCACATATATATACATTTGAGATAAAAGTTGTAAGATTAAACATATATATGAATAGTTTTATATATTAGTTGGTATAGATTCAGGGGGCATGATATTAGTTCATGCACATATAAACACTTTCAAATTAATGAGGCATGATCCTAATTCATGAAAACACATGTTATGATAGTTTAATATTAGAAAAATTCCAAAGGAGAATGATACTAATTCATACACATTTACATATTTATATTAAGCACTATTATAGTTATTTCATTGAAAACACTTTCTTAGTCTGCATCGACTAATGAGATTAAATCTATTAAAATATTTATAGAAGTTGTTTCTTGTTTCTATGTGTAATGTACGTTGAGGTTCAATGACACTCAATATCCATGTAATTAATTATAGAGATTCCATTATGTTGTTCCATTATTTATCAAATTTTAGTAGTTATTTGAGTTTGTACATCACATAATTCTCCTCACATAAATTAGGTTTCTAGGTATGTTATCTTCCCAACCTAATGAATTGTATAGTTATAAAAAATTAGGGTTTGATCACCTTAAATTTATTTATGGTTTAACAAGAGGAACCATTATCAAAGTAAAATATTATAAAGAACCTTTATCTAATGATTCAATAATGAAACACCATCTCCAACAAGTTTTAAGAGAAACATGGTTTTCACCAACACACAGATTTACTTCTTCCTTAGTCTTAATTTCAAACTTCATGTTAAGATTTCAGATTTCAATTTATGGAAATTAACTATCATATGTTTGTTATTTTGAGTGATATGAGTCATTTTATCTTCCTACCAAAAATAAAAAGTGTTGTACACAATCAGGTATACCTTTTATTTTTTTCTATAAATTTTATTACAAAAATAAAAATAAAATTTGTAGATACTAAAATATAGTATTAAGTAATTAATAATGATAATCTTGGCATATATTTACCAGAAATGACTTACATGTACAAGTATGGTGATACCATAAAATTATCTCACACATGTTACCCTATGAATTTCAACCTTTCCATTCTAATCTTACACATCTATATAAACCTCATTGTTTATTTCAAAACTACATATTATCTTAAAAAGACATGAACCCACGATCAATTTAGTCTTCATATTCATGGGTCACTAACATCAGACTAAATTAATATCACTAGTCAATATTGACATAAACTTGAAGTCAATATTGACCTAAACTTGAAGTTACTAACCCTCTCCTAGAAATATATAATTTTTAAAAGAAAATATTTTCATAGGGTTTTCCCATATTCCTATCATGTCAATGGTGTAATAAATTACCCAATTGGATTCATATATATAAAATTAAATGACTCACTTGATATGGGAATTGGAAATTATCTAGTACACACACACACACACACACACACACACACACACACACACACACACACACACACACACACACACACACACACACACACACATATTGAACATTAAATAAAGCTACCCTATTCTCTCTAGTTTTAAAATTAGTCACAAGTAAAGTATGAATTATACCAAAGTTAAGTCATAGAAAACTTTGTCAAGTATCAAAGCCAAAATCATTAGTTTCATCCATATAGAAATGTAGCACCATTTCAAAATCACACCAAGTAGGATAACTACATGGGGATTTATTTCCATATATGGAGTATCAAATACATAGACAATAATCAGTCATCAACATGTGTGATCTGGGTTAGCTCAACTTGATACACTATGTTTTTTAGGTTTATATCCCTCACAATCACACCTAAGATTTCAAGGTAAATGAGGATGATTTCAAGAGTTTTTCACTTCATTAGGGTTTGACATTAAACATATAAATATTTTAGATATAGCCAAAGGTAACCATATGGTTGAAAACCCTCTTTCCTACATAGCTCACTATTGACCATTATAGGTTAGTATTGATAGTAAATGTTAACCCAAATATATTAGAATTGACCATATGTAGATAAAAACATAGTTCAAGATGTGGATGATTCACATTCCTATTTCAGGATATTTTCCACTCTTATAACCTAGTCATATTAAAATTGTCAATAAAAAATTCTAAGAACATATCCCTTAGTTTACTTACTATATGTATCATGTGCCATTTATCAAATAAATGAAATATTTTCCAAAATTTTACATTCATATTAATGCTTAAATTCCGTATTTAATAATATAAATTTACATACAATTTTCTATTCTATTAGGGTTTATAAATACAAATTATGGTAAAACATATTGGTGAACTCATGAATTTATCAAACCATGACAAACCCTAGGTCAACCTTAAGGTTCCATCCTTCTAAGGTTTTATATTTTTTTTCCTAAGGTTTCAATTCTAATTTTTTATTTCCCTAAACAAAAGGTAAAAAATATTTTCACCTTTAGTCATACCCTTCTACATACTTTCATGATTCCATCTCATGCCATCCAATAAGGATATTTCACTTGTACCTCTAAGGCTCAATGATTTATTAAGTGGGGAAAATATAGAGAATAACCATATTCCTATAAATTCCTATAAATTGGATACAATGAATGTTTTTTATTCTTTTTATGTGATAATTATTCATGAATATGTGTAAACAAATGATTATGTTGATATGCATATATTATAAAATGATAATCAATATAGTTATAATGAAAATAAAAATCAAAATAATTATGAGGGCATGATAGAATTGATCTCAATTAAATTAATGGGGTAGATTATAACAAGGTTAAAAATTTGTCCAATTTTCTTCAAGGACTCTACCAATATATCCTAAAGACATTGATCTCGAAGAGGATGATATACTCACTAATTAATGAGAAAGAATTTAAAATATTTCAAAAATAATAAAAAAACACATTTAAAAAATTTAAATAAATTAAATTAAGTACCTCACCATGACATGATTACTATATTACAATATTTTACATATATTATATATCACATGTTTGGTAGATGGAGTATTATTTTCATACACACATGCATTTCGTGGCATATGAATGTCATGAAAAAAATACATGTTACACATGGACATATAGATGTTTAAATTTCATCTACCTAGTGTCCATGTTAATAATTTGGGTATCGTATTCCATAGGTTCCACTATCATAGGTTATACCTTTATATGAATTTTGTACCATGTTGATCTATATATTATTTATACATGTCTTACTATTTACTCATATTTTACACAATTATACATGGGCATGCTATCATAATACGATGCCAGATTGATACATATGGATGGTGTAGACTAATATTTACTTTCTATATGCTTCATTGATGTTATTACTCTTTCATGATAGGCTAGTCATTAATCATCTATTATGTGTAGGCCTTTTCCTTATTTGATATGACATCTTTATGTCCATTATTTACATCATATTTATGTCATTTAAATGTGTACCTTGGCCTTGTTTATTGTGACATGTTCATGCCCATTTTATGCAGACCTTTGCATTTTGTTTAATACAAACTATTGAGGTTTTTGCACTTGTTGATATTTAGTGGAACCATGATCTATATCATGCACCTTTATTATATTATTTTATTAAATTATCTTTTTGATGATAGTTATAACTATCTATTTAATTTATACATCTATTTAAACATGGAATTTGTATGCCATGCATTATATATGTTACATACATTCCTTGATTGACATATGCATTACTATGATGACATAATCACCACATGTTCACATGCTTATACATGATGTTATATTTCTGCATGACATGATATAATTAAATTTTATTTTGAGATGAATAACTTACATGACACATCTCTCATTTAAAAATGGGGAATTGTATTGATCTTCTCTCATAGACATAAGCCTCCATGAATATAAAATAAGATTTTTCAATCCAAGTATATATTTTAGAGATACATAATGGTTCATATATCATATCAGTTTAGTTACATGACATAAATTATAAAAAAAATACATATTATGGGGGCATATTCCCTTACTTTATATAGACCTGAGTACAAATTGATACACACATGACTGCATATGCATGGACATATGTACATAGTTTACAAGACAATGAACTATATATTTTCACATATATATACATTTGAGATTCAAGTTATAAGATTAAAGATATAGATGCATAACATTCTATATCAGATGTCATATATTTAGGAAGAATGATATTAATTCATGCACATATAAACACTTTAAAATTCATTAGGCATGATCCTAGATCATGCAAACACATGCTATGATAGTTTGAAATTAGCATAATTCTAAAGGGGAATGATACTAATTCATGCACATTTAAATATTTTATAGTTAACACTATTATATTTTTTTCTTTGAAAACACTTTTCTTAATCTGCATGAAGTAGTGAAATTAAATATATTAAAAAATATATATAAGTTGATTCATGTTTTTATGTGTAATATGCATTGAGGTTCAATGACACTCAATTACCATGTAATTAATTATAGATAACCCATTATGTGGTTACGTTATTTATCAAAATTTATCGGTTATTTGAGTTTGTACATCACATACTTCTCCTCAAATTAATGAGGTTTGGGGCATGTTGTCTTCCTAACCTAATGCCCTGTATAGTTATAAAAATTTAGGGTTTGATCACCTTCATATTATGTATGGTTCAACAAGAGGAACCACTATCAAAATAATTTTGTATAAAACCCCTTTATTTAATAATTTAATAATTAAATCTCATTTCCAAAAAGTTTTAAGGGAAACATGGTTTTCACCAACACACAAATGTACTCCTTCCTTATTCTTAATTTAAAAGTTCAAGTTCAGATTTCAATTTATAAAAAATAACTATCACATGTTTTTATTTTTATTTTGAGTGATCTAAATATTTGTATCTCCCTAAACACAAATTTTTTTAATACACACTTAAGTATACCTTTTATATTTAATCTATTAATTCTATTACCATAATAAAAATTGAATTTGTAGATACTAAAATATAGTATTAAGTTATTGACAATAACAATATTGGAATATATTTACAATACATGTCTTACATGCATAAGTATGGTGATACCTTTAGAATATCTTGCACATGCTACCCTATGAATTTGATTCTTTCCATTATAATTTTACACATATATATAAACCTCACTATTTTTTCAAACTTGAATATTATTTTACAAAGACATGAACCAATGCTCAATTTAGTCTTCATATTCATGGGTCACTAACATCAGACTAGGTTAATATCTCTAGTCAATACTGACCTAAACTTGAATTTACCAACCCTCTACTAGAAATATGAAATTCTTAAAAACAAATATTTCCATAGTGTTATCCCATCTTCCTATCATGTCAATGGTGTAATAAATTACCCAATTAGACTCATATATATACAAATAAATGCCTCACTTTATAGGGGAATTAGAAATTATCTAGTACACATATATACACTATTGAACATTAAACAAAACTACCCAATTATTCTTAATTTTAAAATTAGTCACAAGTAAAAGTATGAATTATACAAAAGTTAAGTCATATCAAGTTTTGTCAAGTATCAAAGCCAAAATTAGTAGTTTCATTCATATAGAAATGGAACACCATTTTAAAATCTCGCTAAGTGGGAGAACTACAAGGGGATTGATTTCCATCTATGGAGTATCAAATACATAAGCAATAATTAATCATTTACATGTGTAATTTAGGTCAAATCAACCTGTTAATGTATATATGTTTTAAGGATCAACATAATAACATTTCTTAGTTTGTAGTGTAGGTCCTAAAAAACCTTAGGGATTAATTCAATTATATTGGAATGATTATGTTTACACCACCATTAGTCTACAAGTAAACCCTATTGTGGGTATTGTAGGAACTCAATAGTGACACAATCTATCTAACATTTTTGTGTTGTTATTATGTAAAATTACTTTAAATTTTGCCAATTTATGCCCAAAATCTAAAAAAATAAGTGAATACATATAATGATCATTAATCTAAAGTGATTCACATTTTTAAAAAGTTCAAAATGAGGCAAGGTAGAGAAGAAAATAAGCTTTTCTTTGAAAAAATAATGACCATAGATTTCCTTTAGTTCTTTTTGATAATAGTGAAAACAATACTAACAGTCACGATATTCTAGTATTGAACTCAAAATACCTTAAATGCAGTGAGGATTTTAGGGTAAATATAATGTATACATCTAAAAAGTATGATTTAAGATATATATATATATATATATATATATATATATATATATATATACACACACAACATATTGATTTCAAAACATTCATTTTTAGAATAGAATGAAAATAGAGAATACATAACAAATTTTTTTAGCATAACCAAAAGTATAAACTAACAAGATGCATTAGACACACTATTACCAGACATAACCATTAAAAGAATGAAATCATTTATCATTATGAAAGATCAAGAAACAAGAAAATATGAAAATGATGAAACAGTGAACAACTTATAGGAATTCTTCTCTTTATTTGCATTAATTTCACAAAATTATATTATAAAGTATAATTGAGGGGGTGAACCCCTATATTAGGCATTTTAATGCCTAAGATGGTTATAAAAATCTAGATATATGAAATTTGTCAGTGGAAAAAATCCGTCACATCTTAAAACTAAAGAATATTCTATATTCAAGATAGGATTATAGTTTATAATACATTAAGGGGAATTAGGACTTGACATTCATCAAGAGAAAGCCTAAAAAATAGCTATTTCACTCCTGAGGTGTTGGGCTAAGATCTTGATGGTGTGGTCAATGATGAATCTCCCAGTGTAGAAGAAGATGAAAGTGAACCCATAACATTTGAAGGAGTACTTCCTAGTGTCATAAAAGAAGAAGAAATTCCAAAAGGGGATGAGGAGGAATAATCTCTTATGGTGACCATATGTGGCTTACTTGTTGCTTGTTTCTTAGCTTACATCTTCCCTCTCCATGATTAATAACATCTCTTGTAGTTGTTGTCAATTTATTTCAAATCTATAATAGGTTATTTTATAAATTTGATGATAAGACCTACTATTGCATAATGCTTAATCAAAATCGGTCCTATAGCCTCATTAATTGCCATAACCTTTTCTATTCCTTGATTGGATGATGTTTCCAAATATACCATCTCTTTCTCAAAGGTCACTCCTCTAGCCATGGCTTGTTTCCTAAAAATTACAATAAAGTTTTGGAACTAAGATTGAAAAGCATCCTTGTTGATAATATAACCATTCTTTTTATTAAGGTGTGTGATCTTATCCTCTTCAAGCAAAGTTATCACCCTGTCACCTAGCTAGATGAGAGACTGGCCCAAGGATCTCATTTCATCAACCCACTAATTTAAATCCTTCCTTCTACTAATTATATAGGAATAATAAATGCTCAAGTCCTCTAATGGTATCAAGTTTAAATATTTAAAACATTTCATCCCAATCAAATCTACCAAGTTGATTATCTTGTTGTCATACATCTCATATGCACATTCTACCTTCAAGATTCTATTGTAGACCTCATCCCATTTTAATTTATACTAGGCTAAAGTATTCAGTGTATCAAATGTTACCTCAAAATCCCATTATACCTTGGTAATAGTATCCTCTAGAAACATTGATTTGTGTTGTTCTAGATCAGTTGTTCTCTATTCCATTCCTTTTACCAATTCCATAATTACATCACCATATGCCTTTAGAGTTGAGAGGGGGTCCTCTTTATACTATTTTTATTGGCTAGCCCTATATCTCTTCTTCTTGGTCATCTCAAATAGGGTCTCTTTCAACTCATACATAATTGTCTAGTCTAGATGGGTGACCTTCCTTTTGTTTAATCTCTTCATTACCCTAGACTTCTTATCAAACTCAAGTCAGACCTATGGAGGGTCAATTATTACCAAATCTTAGTTCTCTATTATACTAAAATGTATTTATTTTATATATTATTTATCTAAATAACCACTCAGAGGTTGCATAGATATGGTAATTATTGAGCTAGTGTCAATCCATGTAAGGTAGATGTACAGGAAGTAACTATGGAGGTGATTAGGACAAATGTAAAACTAGGGGATGAAGTGGGAAGTGTCATTCCTAAGGATGAAGAAGTAGTGATAGTTAAATCACTAGTTGGGAACAAAGGAACTTTGTGGATGAAAATGATGGGCCTTTTCTTTGTAAATTCAAGACCTGGCCTAGGTATATACCTAGATATAATTAGAGGAAAATTGCATTACTAAGACCTTGTAAGTGGATGTCATCATAAAAGGATTTATAATGGGTAGGGGCATAGTCAAAGGCTTAATTATATGTCTAGTGAGGGGCCTATAGGGAAAGAGTTCATATGGTCTAGGGTTATGGTATTATAAAATATGCTCAAGGGATGGATATATAAAAATAAAGGAGGAAATTAAACACATTGCTAACTTGTTAGTCCTAGTTCTTACTTGACAGGAAGTAGGGGAGGAAACTCTAGTGATAAAATTCCTAGTGCTATAGTAGGTGGTGTTATTATTTCCACTAAATTTGAACGGGATACTAAAAATGGTCTTACCTTTATTGAGGATTTTTTTTTTTTTTTGGGATGGGATATAAGATATTTATCCTAAAATGGAAGCTTGCTCAATATGTTTCCCAATATCATCTCCTCCCTTATCCAAAGTAGGAGAAAATGATTATAGAATCATCTAACTAAGATGAGGGTTGGTTGATCTTTCCTTATCAACACTAGTAACATGATATGTACATGTATATGCTCATGCCTAAGCATATTTATGTTTAAAAACTTGCATCTTCCTACCTCCCCTTAGCCTATGGGATATTGGCAGCCTCAAATATCTGCTTCACCTTTATTTCATTGGTTGCATTGATGTATAACATATCTTCATCTTTAGGTTTATGATGGTAAGTGACTATTATGAATTAATTATGTTTGATTCAATGTTTGAATTTTATATATTTAGATTCCCATTCCATATTAGTATCTATGTCCAAGTAAAAGGTAGTTATTTTCTTAGTAGTAGTAATTATAGAGTTTTGGTTCTAGATTATGAACCAACCAATGTTGGATAGCTGAGGATGAACCAATCCTCCCTTCTTATTTTTTCATATTCCATCTACTCTTTTGAGTAATTGGAAGGCAATATCTTGTTCATCCAGCTTGTCTAGCACTATGTTGGGTAACCTAAATGGGGATATCTTAATTATGACTATCCTTATCATCATGCAATGTGGATAATACCAGTAGGTTCCTATGATAACTTGGACATATGTTTCTCATGGATGGCCCTTTACACTATTAGATAGAAGTGCTCAACTATGGTCCTCATTTCCTATTTTTATTTTTATAATATTACCTTTAAAAAGGTGTGAGGCATAGTCCACTTCAACTTTAGATCCTAATTACTGAATTGGGGGAACTTCTAGGTAGAAAATATGGCATCTACCAGGTAGGACATCATATGTAAATGAACGCATTTACCTAGCCATGACCTTCCCAACTTGTGCTAACAATTTAAAATATATTATTTCTCCTAAAGGGGGTGTATTTACATCATCTATTATCGTCAATATAAGTGGAACCCACTTTTCATGTACATGGCGTGTGTCCTTGACCCCATGCATCCCATTCATCATAACCATACCCATTATTACTCCTTTCTTAAATTGGTTAGTTCTAGCTAATTTTGGTTTTGCATACAAATTTCCTCTTGTTCACTACCTAATCCCTCAAAGCTTATCTAATATCATGGGTTTAGAGCCATTGGGTCATAGTCTCCTGGCTATACAAAAATTCTAGTTTGTGTAGATCATAACAAGCCTAAAAGGATATCTCATCTATGAAAACAATGTCATGACCAAAATTTAATGATTTTATCATGTTATTAACACACCTAGACTAAATAAACATTTGGTAGACTAAGTCTACATTGGGGAGTACCTCTGAACTAGATGTAGTCTTGTGAAATCTTAGAGATTTGAGTGACAAGATGTCCAACCTATCTTCTACATCATTATATCCTTCCTCATCATCATTGTCTCTATATACAGTCCTTTATACATGGTATAATAAATCATTATAATTCTTGTATTTTATGGCTAATGAAATTGATGTCCCAAAAGATTATGTTAATTCTATAGGAGTATAGGAATGGAATTGGTTCTTGCTTGTTGGCTCTGGATGTTCTAGATTCAACCATAGTTTTAATTTTGTGATTGAAAATATCATGGATTGATTTAATGTCTAATGAATACACATAAGTCCTTAGAAATAATCACAAAATACTTTAGAGTTTTTAGCACATAACAACTCATAGTAAAGGTAATTGCTTGAGATAACAAGATTTAAACTCTAAATTTTAGAATTTGAATTGAAATATACGAGTCATAAATGGCAAGTATCTTTAACTTTCTTTGACTTGAAGCCCATGTGGCTCTTTATTTTTATTGTAATATCTTAGAAAATCCACTTTAAGGAATCATCCAATCACTACCTCCATCTTATCCATGTGGCCTACTATCATAGGCTTGACTTTTTCCATTAAGTGACTTGGCTTTATAATCATCAAAATGAGTTTCTTCAGCATTTAATTTGCACATATAATTGGTGTTTTTTAGATAGTTATGCACCACCTATGTGTCATACTTGACATGTGATCAATACTTGGCACTTTTTTTATCAAATTCAATCTTCATCTTTGAATATTGGGCTATCTAGGTGGATTGTTCTATATCCTACAAAGTTTTATCTTTTGATTAGATCTCTTTTCACTAGGTTTCATGGTTTATTTTGATCACATTACTATTATGAGATAGTGGTCCACATGGAATCAACCCATTGGTTTCAAATACTATGTGGATTCCACATAGTATCTATCTACCCAAGATTTAAGTGACTAGCTACCAAGTGTCATCTTATCATGTAATTTTAAAATTGATATTTTGAACAATTCACCTTAGCTTCTAGGGTATAAAGGGCATGACTAATGCCAAGTGGAATGTTGTGATTGGATCAATTTATTTCATGAATTTAAAAAGAAATCAAGGTCTTAGAAGGATGTGACTAGGTGCGACATGGTATGTTTTGATTGGGTTATAACTCCTTTATAGGCTGAAACACAATGACTAAATGATAAGTGGCATATTCCCATTGGGTTGTGAGACTTGAGAAATTAGTAGGATCCTTGGAAGGCCATGAATAAGTGCCAAATGGCATGATGTGATTAGATTTACTCTATTATGAGACTTTTTAAAAGCTAAAATATGTTCAACAAAGTTTAATTATGTGACCAAGTGATCAGTACATGTGATACTGTTGCATGTTGATTGATGCTGAGTTGGCATTGGGTTCTTGTACAAAGGCAAAAAAATGTGAAATTTAGAAAATTTTGAGATAAAATCAAAGGGATAAATTTAAATTCATAAGCCTTATAGATGAAATCCATCTTGGACCTAATATAAAACTTAATATTAAGGCAAATCATAGTATTTAATATGATTTTTGACATAGCTAAAGTAATACCTTAATTTGGAAACCTTAATTAATTAATATTAATCAAGTATTAGGGATCATACCTTGGATTTTAAAATTTTAATTCCTTATAAAAGTAGTTTTAAATAAATTATATCACTAGAAAAATCAATGAACTAGACATTAATGAACAATTTTAAAAGGTACCCATTAACATTTGTCAGAGACTAACATGACATTAAATTATTCAAGTCATACAAAGGGGTTTTAATAATTTGATGCTAATGGTAAGGTATTTCCTAGGTTGAATGACCCAAAATTTTCATAGGGTCGCCATTTTCCTAAAAATGGGGCATGTTGATCTCAACAAATGGTGACCTTTGTAAGAAACATAGCAATATGTTAGAATTCAAATTTCCTGGTTTAGAATGTAATCATTAAGTAGTCATACCTTGGTAGATGTAAAAAATATTATAATTAGTTTTCAAGAATTAAAAACTTTTCACTTAAAGGATTAAAGACTGAAAATATAAAAACCATTCATACTATGTGTGTTTTTTGAATTGATTAACCAACATGCATTTCAGTTTTTAGAATCATTGGCTTCAAACACTACGGCTTTAAACATAGGTTATGGGAAAGAATATATATATATATATATATATATATATATATATATATATATATAGTTGTACTCAACTTTTAAGGGGATAGCCTAGGAATTTCTCTTGGGTAAGCATTTATATATATATATATATATACATATATATATATATATATATATATATATATATATATAGTTATACTCATATTTTAAGGGGATGGCCTTTGAATTGCTCTACTACCAACTAGACATTCATAGCCTTGATAGAGGTACCTTTATATCCACTTTAATTCTTACTCAACTACCATCCAGGCATCCATAGCCTTGATGGAGATTACCTAATTCACCTTCAAAGGAATGAAACTTATAGTGTGAAGTCTATTTCAACATGATACACATATATTTTGATTTTGCTACAAATCCTTGAAGGTTGGGAACTAGTTTGTTATCCAAGTTTTAAGGCATTTCCACACATTTTATTGAGAACCATTCACTCTTAATGACTGAATTCCACCCAGGAAATACTATGATGTGAGATTTAGTGCCACTTTGTATAGACTTTCAAAATTTTAAGACTTTCATTCAGTCAAATGTATGCTTGTTAGGACTGGATTATAATCAGAATAAAAGCACATATTTCATGAATCACAACATTAAAATTAAAATATTACAAATTTTATAAATCAACACATGTCAAAATCTCTTACTTCAAATAACCATCTATTAGGATGTACATGAGCTTTAAAACTTCAATTCTTAGATCTTAGAACTTTTGAAAAATGCAAAAGAAACTTGAGACCTTTACCCAAATGTATTATTGCTAAAATATAACACACAATGACTACTTTAAGGAGAGAATAGAAATAAAATCAAACACACAACAAGAAATTAATGTAGAAAGGAAACTAATCTACCCCTACCTACTACTAAACTAAACTGACTCACAATCTTTTTGTAAGGTGTAAGGGGAAACTAAGAAGTAGTTCTTCAAGTATTGTATATTCATCGATAGAGTTAAGTTATTTCCTTGTAATTATTTTAGTCTAAATACATTATCATATATTAAATCTACAATTTTATATGGACCAATATAAAGGCATGTGAATTTATCATGCTAGCCTTTTTTATCATGGTGTTTATCCCATAGTAAATACGAAGTCTAAGATTTAAAATGTTTTGATTTTGGCACTTTTGTCAAACCATCTTTTGAATACATATTGATGTTTTCTAAAATTATCGAGGGATTAATATCTATCACCTTCCATGTGGATGATATTCAATATTATTGATTGAATCCTTTCATCATCTTCCATATATTTAGCCACGAACTCATAAGTGAGAAATTGCAATGTGATGGGAACTATTGGTTGTTGTCCATACACTACTAAGAATTTAAATGAATTTAAAGATTGATTATATTTGGTTCAATATACCCAGAGAGCATATTTTAATAATGACTACCATTCCCTTGGATTTTTATATGTTCATTCTTTATTGCATTCATCAGGGTCTTATTTGTCGATTTGGAAACATCATTCCCTTATGGATAATGATTTGAGGAAAACTTGATAATAATCATGTTATCATAATTACACTCTATGAATTTTATTGATTGGAAATTTGTACCATTATCACATATCAGAGATAAAGCATTCCTAAATTTGGTTGTGATGTTCTCCTCAAGGAATTTAATGACACCAATTTCCCTACAATTCTTAGTGGTAATCACTTCAATCCACATATTGTAATAGTTAGCAATTTTTTTCATGAATTTTTGGCTTACTAAAGATTTAGGATTGATGACTCCAATGAAGTCCAATCTCCAGTGTGAAAATGGCTTGGTTTCACCCACTAGTTGTAAAGGCATGGCTGCCCTCACCTCTCCATTATCAAACACTTGACATTGATGACACGTTCAAACATGATCATGTACATCTTTGAATATTGTAGGCTAGTAATAACCTACTATAAGTATTTTATGGGTAGTGGTTCTACTTGAAAGATGTCCATTTCCCAATTTCTCATGAAAGTTGTTCAGTATGTTTACAACTTCCCCTCTAGAGACACAACCTAAGTATATTCCTTCATAGGTTTTTATATGGAGCACTCTTCTTATTATCATGAAGTGTGAACTTTTGATCCTGAGTTCTCTTATGTACTCTCTTTTCAATTATAGGGGCAAGTGTCATTTATTAGTTAATAGATAATGTCCTTGTACCATTTCTCACTTGATACATAGTCTACTTTTACCTGTAAAACATCAATCTAAGGATTAGTCTAGGTAACTAACTAAATCAAAGCTTGGCCCCATACCATCTTTGTTGACTTGATCTCTATTTCATATTATTAAAGCTTGGTCATTCATTTCTATCATCTTTATCCTAACTCCTTTTGTATAAGCATAAGCTTAATGGTAGGGTCAGGTACAATGACATGAGTTTTTTTTAGAGGATGTAATATCTAAATTTATTTATGGCCTTCATTAAGGCATATGCTTAGTTTTCCAAGAGTAGATACCTCAACACATCATATTTTAAGTCTATACTTATGACGGTGACTATATGGTCTTTGTCATCTAATTTTTACATTAAAACAATATCAATTATGTGGTCAGAAGAAAAAGAATAGAGGTAGAAATATTTACAAAAATCTAGTCTAATTAGCATGGCTTCCTATTGTTAAGCATGGGATATACTGAGAGGATGGGTGAATCATTATATCATAAATCTTATAAACTTTCCCTTAATCAAATTCCACTTTAGCATACATTCAAGATATGTAATAAAATTATAATAATAAACACCACACAAGATAGAGAGAGACACTAGATTTAATGTGGAAACCCGATATGGGAAAAACCACAGAGAACAATCTCAAGTATATGAATGAGCAACAACTCAAACTAAAATATTCTCAAGCACCAACTTGTAGGAGCACCAACCCCTTTATTGAGCACCAACATAGAAACTATTCATGAGCACCAACCCACAGGAGAACCAACCCCTTTGCTGAGCACCAACATAGTAACAATTCATAATCACCAACCCACAAGAGCACCAACCCCTTTATTGAGCACCAACAAAGCAATAATTCATGAGCACCAACCCACAAGATCACTAACCCCTTTTGTTTATACCACACACCTATCTCTCAATGTTGTTATCTTAACAAATGATAGTTCATTATAGTATCTCTTTCCTCTCTCACCTTTGCTCTTCTAAACTAGATATAATAAATACAAATCATTATCTTCTCTCCTTTGCTCTTCTAAGCTAGATATAACAAATACAAATCATACTCACTCTCACACACTTTACAAATGGCTTCTCAAGCCTTTATTTATAGCTTTCCAAATGACCTTTGGCATTCCCCCTTTGTGACCCCTCAATCCTCATGAAAAATGGTGCCAAAATTGTATGAACCTTCATATCCTTGCATTTGAAAAGTCATATGGTGACCATTCATAAGCAAAAGCATCCTTTCCTCTTTTGACTTTATCTTGGTGACTTTTCATATTCCTCAAAGTGTCCCTTCATGAGAAATTATGCCCTTCCTCTTTTCTCTTCAGTTGGTAACCCTTGGAATACCCCAAGATCACTCTTCATGGGAAAATATGCCCCATTCTTCTTTTATCTTTAACCCGTGACTCTTTGACTTCTCCATGGGCCCTCTTTTGACTTATATGCAACCAAAAATATATTCGTTAATATTAAATAAATATTAACACACATTAGCCAAGATATAACTATTACAAACATCATTAAATGTAATGGGGCCTTTATCACCAATAATGTTAGACCTTTGACATCAATGACAATATTTCTAACATAATCCACTCAAATAATTCAATTGCATGCCTATCTTTAATGTCTCTAAATGAAATTTAAATAGATCAAAGGGGAATTTATATAATATCTTTAGATTTGAGCCAATATTTAAAGGATCTTCTAGAGTAGATATACTTTTGTAGAGATATTTCAAAGGTTGTAAAGATATGAAAAAATATAAAAAGAAACTATATTCTTTATCCAAATATTTGTGTATTTAAATAAATTATTCTATATTTCAACCGAAATACACTATAATTTTACTCAAAACAAACAAAGAGGCCCTCCTTCTAGTCCCAACTTCTCTCCTATTGATGTGTGTGTGTGTGTGTGTGTATATATATATATATATAGTAAGGATATAGTGCAAATAATAAAATAATATTCTCAATTTGTAATGTAGGTCTTGAAAGACCTTATGGATTAGTTCATTTTTGATGGAATGAACTAATCCATAAGGTCTTTCAAGACCTACATTACAAATTGAGAAATATTATTTTATTATTTGCACTGTATCCTTAATATATATATATATATATATATTAAGGATACAGTGCAAATAATAAAATAATATTTCTCAATTTGTAATGTAGGTCTTGAAAGACCTTATAGATTAGTTCATTTCTGATGGAATGATTATGTTAGCACCATCTTTAGTCTATAAGTTTATCCTACTATAGGGACAATAGGAACTTAGTAGTGACAATCTATCTTAAATTTCTTTGTATTGTTATGATGTAAATTTGATTTATATTTTTCCAATTTATACCTAAATTCTAAAGAAACAAGTGAATATTTATGGTGAGAACCAATATAAAGTGATTCATGTTTTAAAATTTCAAAAAGGAGGCAAGGTACAATAGAAAATAAATTTTTTTGCAACAACAAAGACCAACAAATTTCCTTCAGTTCTTTTAAATAATATTAACATTCATGATATTCTAGTAATGAACTCAAAATACCACAAATACAGTAGGGATTATAGGATAAATATAATACATATATCTAAAAAGTATGCTTTAAGATACATACCTAAAATAAATTACTTTCTACAAATTTATTTTCATAATAGGAGGAAAATAGAACATACATAACAAATTTTGTTAGCATAACTAAAAGTAAAAACTAAAAAGATGCATTTAAAACACTATTACCAAACTTAACCATTAAAAAAATGAAATCATTTTTCATTAGCAAAGCTTTATAAATAATAAAATATGAAAATGATGAAACAATGAACAAAGTACAAGAGTTGTTCTCTTTATTTGCATTAATTTCACAAAATTTTGTTTTGAAGTATAATTAAGGGGAGAAAACCCTATATATATGACTTTTAATGCATAAAATAGTTAAAAAACAATTGGATATGTGACATTTGTTAATGGACAAAGTCCCTCATGTCCTAAAACTAAAGAATATTCTCTATTAAAAATGAGGGAATCTTTTACAATACATTGAACAAAATTAAGACATGACATTCATCAAGAGAAAGATTGATAAATGGTTAGTGTGGTCAATGACGAATCTCCCATTATACAATAATATGAATTTTAACCCATAACAACTAAATAAGGAGTAATTCCTAGTGTTGTTAAATCAAAATAAATTCCAAGAGGGATTGAGGAGGAAGAAGCTCTTATGGTGACCATCTATGGCCTAATTGCTTCTTATTTATCAACTTTTATCTATCCTCTTCATGCTTCAAAGCATCTATTTTAATCATTGCCAATTAATTTAAAATCTATAATATGTTCTTTCATCAATTTTGTGGTAATACCTACCATTACATCGTGCTTACTCAAAAGTGGTCCTACAACCTCATTGATTGGCATAACCTTTTTTATTCTTTGATTAGATGATGTTGCCAAATATACCATCTCCTACCCAAAGTAAATTATTATGGGCATGGTGTGTTTCCTAAAATTTATAATATTTTTTAAAAATTGGGCTTGAAAATCATCCTTTATGATAATGGAACCATCCTAATTTTCAAGGTGTGTGGTCTCAACCTCTTTAAGTAAAGTTACCACCTTGTCACCTAGTTGGGTGAGATAATGTCCTAGGGATCTCATTTCATCAACCCACTAGTTCAATACCTTACAAATTCAAATCATATAGGATTAAGAAATGCTCAAGTCCTCTAATGGGATCAAGTTCAAATATTTAAAAAAAATTATCCTAATAAACTTTACAAAGTAGATAATCTTATTATGATATGTCCCATATGCACCTTATGCCTTTCGGATTCTATTATAGACCTCATCCCATTTTAATTTGTATTGGGCCAAAGTATTCAATGTATCAAAAATTACATCCAAAACCCATTCTACCTTGGTGATGGTCTCCTATGGCAATGTGGCTTTGTGCTACTATTCCAGATAAGTTGTTCTTTATTCCATTCCTTTTACCAATTTTATAGGTACATCACCATTTGCCTTTAAAGTTGAGAGGGGGTCCCCTTCATACTATTATTGTTGGTCAAGCATAGCTATCTTCTTCTTGGTCATCTCAAATAGGGTCTCTTCCAACTCACACATAATTTTTTGGTCTAAATAGGTGACCCTATTTTTGGTTAATCTCTTCATTGCCACATACTTCTTTTATAAATCTAGTGAGACCTATGGAAGGTAAATTATGACCAAATTCTTATTTTTCATTATAGCCAAATACATTTATTTTATCAATGATTTATATAAAAAACCTCTTAAAGGCTATGTAGATGATGGTAATTGTTGATATAGAGTTAATCCCTTAAAGGTAGATGTCTAGGAAGCAATTGCGAAGGTAACTAGGACAAATGCAAAACTAGGGTATGAAGTGGAAAGTGTCCTTCCTAAAGATGAAGAAGAACTAGTGCTAGTTGAAGAACTAGTTGGTAATAAAAGAAGTTAGGGAATGATAATAGTGGGGATTTTTTTGTTATTTGGGGACGTAGACTAGGCATAAGCCCAAGTAGAATTGGAAGAAAATTGGCCATTACTGAGACCTTAGAAGTGGGTGTTACCACAAAAATATTTATAGTGGGTAGGGGAATAGTCAAGGGCCTAATTATAGGTCTAGTTAGGGGCCTATAGGGAAAGAGGTTCACATGATCTGGGGTTGTATGTTCATATAATATGCCCAAGTACTAGCTATATAAAAATTAAGGAGATAAATAAACACATTCTTGACCTGTTAGTCTTGGTTCTTCCTTTATAGGAAGTAGGAGAGGCAACTTTGGTGCTAAAGTTGATAGTGTTGTGGTAGGTGGTATTATTATTTCCCTTGAAGTTGAATGGGGTATTATAGAAGGTCTTGCATTTAATGAGGCAATATTTTATTCCTAAGATGGGCTATAATATGTTTCTCCTAAAATAGAAGTATGCTTAGTATATTTCCCAGTATCAGCTCCTTCCTTTTCCAAAGTAGGTGACAAACCTTGTAGAATCCTCTGACTAAGTTGAGGGTCAATATGTATTTCCTCCTTAGCACAAATAACATGAGATATCGATGTAGATTATCCTTCCTGAGCATTTTTAATTTTGAAAACCTCATAAAAACCTACATCTTACTACCTACGCTTAACCTATGGGATATTAGTAACCTTCAATCTCTACTTAACCTCTGCATCATTGGTTACATTGATGTATAACCTATCTTCATCATCAGGTTCATGATGGTAAGTGATGATTAGGGATACACTATGATTGATTTAATGTTTGAATGTTATATGTTCATGTTCCCATTCCCTATTGGTATCTCTCTCCAAGTCATAGGTAGGTTTTTGCTTAGCAAAATCAATGACAGAGTTTTAGTTCCCAATTCTAAACTAGCCAATGTTGGATAACCGAGGATGAACCCATCCTCTCTTATTATTATTTCATAATCCATCCACCATTATCAATAATTATAAGGTAATATCTTATTAATCCATATTATCCATCACTCTAGTGGGTAACATAAAGTGGGATGTCTTAATTTTGACCATCCTTGTCACCATACAATCTTGAAAGTATTAATAGGCTCCCAAGGTGCTTAAGGTTATTATAATTTCCTATAATAACCTAGGCATAGGATTATCATAGATGGCCCTATACACTATTATATATAAGTGCTCAGATATGGAATTCATTTCTTATTTTTATTTTTAAACTCTTACCTTCAAAAAGGTGAGAGGCATAGTCCACTTCATATTTGAATCCCAATTGGTGAATTAGGGGGACTTCTAGGTAGTGTAGATGACATCCACCATGTAGGAAATCATATATAAATGATCCCCTTGGTTGTCCATGACCTTCCCAATCTATGTTTCCAAGTTACAAGATATGATTTCTCCCAAAGGGGGAGTCTTTGCATCATCTATTATCATCAATAGAAGTGGAATCCACTTCTCATCTATGTGGCCTATGTCCTCAGTCCCATGTAGCCTATTCATCATAGGCATCCCCATGTTTACTCCTTTTTTTAATTAGGTAATGGGAATCTAGATGATTTTGGTTTTGAATACAAACTTACCCTTGTTCTCTACCTAGTCCCTCAAAACATCTCTGATGCCATGGGTTTAGAGCCATTGGGTCATAGTCTCTTGGTTGTAAACACTTTCTAGTTTTTTGTAGATCATAATAAGCCTTAAAGGATATCTTAGATATGAAATTAATGTCATGAACCAAATTCAAATATTTTATCATGTTATTAATACACCTATACTAAATAAACATTTTATAGACTAAGTCTATGCAAGGGATTACCTCTAGATTAGATGCATCCTTGTGTAATCCCATATATTTGAGTTATAAGATATCCAACCTATCTTCTGTATAATTAGATCCTTCCTTATCATCATTTTATCGATATTAATTCCTTTATACATGTTATAATAAATCATTATAATTCTTATCATATGTGGCCAATGTAACAAAGTTAAAACTGGTGTCCTAGAAGATGATGTTCGTATAATGGGAGCATAGGAATGGAACTAGTTATTTCTTGATAAATCTAGATGTTTTAACTGTAATCATAGCTTTAATTATTCAATTTATGAACTCATGGATTACTTTAATGGATAATGAATCCATATAATTCATTAGTAACACTCATAAAATACTTCAAATTTTTAGCAGATAACAATTGAAAGTAAAGATAATGCCTTGAGATAACAAGGTTTCAATTATAAATTTTAGAACTTAAACGTGAAAGATATGAGTCATAAATGGCAATTATATTTAACTCACTTTTATATAAATCATGGGGGGCTCTTCATTTTTGTTCTAATAGCTTATAAAATCCATTTTAAGGAATCATCTAATCAATGCCTCTGTCTTGTCCACATGGACTACTATCATAGGCTTGACTTTTTATATGAAGTGACTTGGATTTATAACCACCGAAATGGGTTCCATCAAAATTTAATTCACACATATAACTTGTGCTTTGTGGACAACTATGTGCCACCTAGGTGTCATACTTAACATGTGCTCAATACTGGGCATTTTTTGTGAACTTCAATGTTTTTGAATATTGGGCTATTTTAGTGGATTGCATGATATCCTACCAAGTGTCATCTTTTGATTGGATTGGTTTTTTCTAGGTTTTGTGGTTATATTTGATCACATAAATACCATGAGATATGGGTCCACATATCATTAACTCATTGGTCCCAACTACCTAGTGGATTCCACATATAATCTAACTACCTAAGATTTAAATGACTACTAGGTGTCATCTCATTATACAATTATAGTATTGATATTTTGAACATTGCACCTTAGTTTTGGGGGTGTGAAGGGCATGAATAAGTGCCAAGTAGCAAGATTTTATTAGATCAATTTGTCATGGGAACTTATAAAGTAATAAGGGTCTTATAAGGATATGATTAGGCATCACATGACATGTTATGATTGGGTTATAACTCCTTTGTAGGATGAAATGTATTGATTGAATGATAAGAGGCACATTCCCATTGGGTTATGAGACTTGATAAAGTAGTAGGATCCTTGGAAGGATGCAATTGAGTACCAAGTATCATGATGCAAGTGGATCACTTTGGTCATGAGACTTTTCAAAAGCTAAAATATGTTCAACAAATATAAAAAATTTATGTGATACAATGACCAATGCATGTGATAATGTTGCATATTGATTAATGATAATTTGGTATCAAGTTCTTGAATAAAGGAAAAAAAATGTGAAAGTTATCAAATCATGAGATAAAATTAAAGGGACAAGTTTAAATTCATAAGCCTTGAGTATGAAATCCAACTTGGACCCTAATGTAAATCTTAAAATCAAGGTACATCATAATATTGAATATGATTCTAGACATAGCCAAAGTAATAAAATTATTTGTAAACCTTGTTTAAGTAATCTTGATTGAGTCTTAGGGATCGTACCTTAGATATTTGAATTGTAACCCTTTATAAGAAAACTTTTAAATAAATTAGATCATTATAAAACTTAATGAACTAGACATTAATGAAACATTTTATAGGTACCCATTAACATTTGTCATGGAAAAACATGACTTTAAATAATTCAAGTCATATAAATGGGTTTTAATCATGTGATGCCAATGGTAAGTTATTTCTTAGGATGAATGACCTAAAATTTTCATACGGTCCCCTTTTTACTGAAAACGAGGTTTGTTGATCTCAACACAACCCATTATACTTTCCTAGATTCTTTAGGTTTCTATCCTTTATAATCACACTTACGATTTTAAGGTGAAGGAGGTTGATTTCAAGAGTTTCTCACTTCATCAGGGTTTGACATTAAACATATAAATATTTAATATATATCCAATGGTTAGTATTGACCACTATTGACAACTATAAGTTAGTATTGATGGTTGATATTAACCCAAAGCTTATGGAATTGACCATACATATATAGAAATATAGTTTAAGATGTTGATGACTCACATTACTATATTAATATATTTTCCACTATTAGAAGATAATCATATTAAAATGGTCAATCAAAAAATATAATAACATATCCCTTGGTTTACTTAATATATGTATAATGTGCCATTTATCGAATCATTGCAATCTATTTCAAACTTTTACATTCAGATTCATGTTTAAATTACATATTTAGTAATATAAATGTACATACAAGTTTATATATTATTAGGGTTTATAAATACAAATTAGGCTAAAACATATTGGTGAACTCATGAATTTATCAACCATTCCAAACCCTAGGTCACCCTTAAGCTTTGATTCTTCTAGGGTTTTAGATTCTTTGTCCTAGGGTTTCAGTTATAATTTTTAATTTCCCCACACAAAAGGCAAAAAAAAATTTCATCTTTATCCCTACCCTTCTACATAATTTCATTATTCCATCTTATGTCATCAAAGAATGATATTTCCCTTGTCCTTCTAAGGCCTATTGCTTTATTAAGTGTATACAATATAGAGCATAACCATATTCCTATAAATTCATCTAAATTGGATATAATTAATGTTTTTTCTTCTTTTGATGTGGTAATTATTCATGAGTATGTGTAAATAGATGATTATATTGATATGCATCCATTATAAAATGATAATCAATGCAGTTATAATGAAAATAATAATCAATATGATTATGAGGGTGTAGATAGAATTGATCCCAATGAACATAATGGGGTAGATTTTAAAAAAGTTAAAGATTTATCCAATTTTCATCAAGGGATCTATCAATATCCTAAAGACATATGAACAATAGTTCAGATACTAAAGTATGATTATATATAGCATCTCAGTGTTGTACACTTGACAAATAGTAAATAGAATTATACCTTTAGTTCTAGACCTTCCTACTATTGATAGTCTTGAATCCACCATCTCATTATGCCTAACTACTTATCTTATGGTCTTTCCCTATCATTATGATGACCAAGATAACTTATAAACTAAAAATTAATAAAAAATGGTTCATATCCTTCAATTTTAATTATATTACTAACATAGTTTTATATCCTATCAAATATTACGTTCACATAGGGACACTAGCATTGACACTATTGTCTATATTCCCTATCTAGTGTTTGTATCTTAAAATTCAACCAAAATAAAAAGATTTTGAAACATATGGGTCAACCTATTTGTCTTATCTAAACATTATATGGTATATTTTCAAAATGTGTGTTATAAATACAAATCAAATCTATTCATTATCCATCTAGTAAATACCAATCAAGAACCTATTCAATCTCATTTATTTAATTGTATAACTAAGTTATACTACCCTAATCTTCCCTATTTTTATATCACTCATAAGACAAATAATATTAAAATTTTGAGTTATTAAAATAACCAACCATGAGTAATATTTTTCAAGTTATAAGCTAGATCATTACATGCCATCACATATATCATATTTCATCGTTATTCACACACAAGCCCATACTTGGGGTAAAAATACATATGTATGAGGACCTCCTTGGAGTATTAGATATGTATAAAATAATAATTGACAAAGGGGTCATTGAGGTCTCTACTTTATGATCCCACTAACCCATTCTTGGCAAGGTGACATAACCTAAGTTGAAGAACTAGGGTTTTAGATATATACACTCTTATAGAGCTTATGCACATGATCTAGACAAATCAAAATAAAGATGATAGAAAACCCTAACAGGTATAGGTGGTCACTACAAAATAAAATAAATATTTTATACAAAATAGAAGCATCAATCCATGGATAAATTATCAATGGTAGTGTTTAGGCCTCCAAAAATAATATTTATAGAATCTAACGATAAGATATTTAGTATAAATATACCAGTTCCTAAATATGTACATCTTATATCTACCTGAGCATATGAAAAAAACTAATTATTGTCTCCTATTTATGCTAAAACTATCATAATATCAATTAACATTTTAATTTATATATTTGGTAATTTTCTAGATTCAGTATATTAAGCTATCTAAATCAATTAAATTGGTCTAATTTAGAATAATTTTATTCATCCATTTGATTAGGCTACTCAAACCCATTAACCATCATTTATTAGAAATAAAATAAAAAATGGTTAAACATTTGGTAAACCCAAATGCTGACTCTTCTCTAAAAAATCCTAGTTTGCTTTAGGATTTTTAGCCTTCAAAGGTTTATGATTTCAATAATTTGTGGATATAATTTTTTCCATGACTTTTGGCATACTTATTTAAATTTATAAAATATTTAAAAAGTGAATAAATATAATTTTTAAATGGAAGATAGAGAATCCTTAATTAATCATCTAAATACAAATAATTAATGCATTCATTCATTCTTACATGTTACACAAGAATAAATCAATAAACATGCTAAGGATAGTGAATCCACATCCAATAATGGTAAACCCTTAGATGGTTTCACTCTTGCTACATTATCAATGGGAATAATTAATACCTCAACTCAATTACTGATTTCCATCCATACATCAACATAAGTGGTGATTTCATCCCCTTTGGTGGCTTATCAAATATAAAATCTAAATCTCAATGAGTCTAATATAAAAACTCTTCTCCAAGTCATTCAATATTTCTAAATGAATATTACTAGCCTAGTGTAAAATAATTTTAAATAAACTCATGATATTGATTAATAATATGTATTACATAATCCTCTGGTACATGAGATATCTTTGTACCCTTTCCAAACTAGTATTTTTGCACCTAAGATCACATTATATAATGGCAAGGATGATCCAAAATAACATATTTTATCTTTATATGTATCATGCCTTTATTATGCTTCAAATGATAAAATTTTGACCCAATTATTTCCAAGGATTTTAAAAGGACTATGTTTTAATATGGTTCTATGATTAACCACTATGATTAGTGGAATTTCTTAACAATAAATTATATGTAAGGGTTATCCTATATTTGTAGTATAATAGGGTTATGAATATATAAATGATAATGACTAATGGTGAAAATTAGATATACAATAAGCCAATTAAAATCTAAAATTAGATATAAGCATACACTAAATTTATTAGGTTGAGAATATGATAGATATATAAAGTACAAATAATCTATGCATGAAAATGAAAATAAGTAATGTACTTAGTCGGTTATGATGATAAAATAGTGTTGGATTTAGAATAGGTAGAAATCAATATATAAATAGATTATGGAACAATTACTAACTTCTAGATTCCGTACTTCTAGAGTGTTGAACACTAACATCAGCCTAGGATGGTTGTGTTGACATTACTATATATGTTTAATGTAATTATCATGTATGAAATATATAATAAAGAGGGATGTAACCACCCAGATGATTTCAAGTTTGTCTTTTCCTTTGATCTAATGCTTATATATTTGAGTCATGGACTATCTCTCCTTATAAATTTGAAAAAAATTATTTCTTCATCTTAATTATGACCTTGGGGAAAAATGGGTTAGTGGGCACATTAGGTTGAGCTGACCATAAATACCACTCTATTAGTCAGCACTACCTATATATCCAATAATGTAAGTTATCCCATATGTGTTTTCTTGTGTGTGAATCATTACATATTGTGAAAAGTAAGTACATTAGTGATCTAGCTTTTAACATGGAAAATCAGACTCTTGGGATTCTCATTTAGTACTTTAGACCTGTACATATGTTTTACCTATAATTGGTATGTAAATAGGTAATATTTATTCAATTTAATTCTTGATATAGTGCTTTTGATAAGTTTCCTTGGTATTTTTGGTGTTTTGTTAGGTTTTCCTCAGTGAGGAATGAGTGAGGGTTGATCTTGTATTTATATCAATCCCTTTGGATAAATAAATCACATTAAATAAATTAAGATGACCATTAGGATATGTTTCATATTCAAATTAGATGACTTTAGGGAACTAGACATCTATATTGGGTCAAGACACTAATGATAATGCTAGTGTCTATCCTAGATGTTAGTGTCCAAGAAGCAGGAAAGTAGGTGTAGGTTTAAAACTTGCCTAGATGGAAGATAAGTAAATTTTAAGCATTTTGGGTAAGATATAAGGCTGAATTAATCAAAATAAGATATTTTATACTAAGAAATAGGCTATGGTGAATAATATAGAATAGATGCAAGACTTGTGGAAGTAGAAAAGGTTTAGAATTGATAAGAAAAACCAGTGTCTATTTTTTCCAAGTGTACAAGAATGAGGTGATATATAGTTGATAAATATCATATACATTCCCCCCATTTTAGTATAGTAATGAAATTTCTAGTTTAAAGGAAAAGAATGCGTACTTGGTGTGTAAAACACACCTTGTCTTTATGTGTGCCCAACTTGAGTTCTTTGTTGGTGACTAGCCTAAAACCAAGTGCATGATATAATGTATATTTAGTTCATACAATTTGGGATTGAAATTAATTTAAATAAATTCAAGTTTAAAGAACAAGTTTTAGGAGTACACCTATGTGTTGATGTAATTTCCTTTCATATTGGCAAGTTGATTTGAAAAATATGTATCATTATAAGGCTCTAAAGCTGATAATAGGATAAATATAAATAAATATTTAAAAGTATATATATAGAAAGAGATAAAGAGAGATATTATAAGGCACATGCCACCAACTTTGGAGAAAAATTGAGTTACCACCTAATAGTTGAGATTAGCTCAATCATGTAACCTAATGATACTTATAACCTCATGAGTGTGATTAAACCAATTCACCCATACTATCAAAATGGTAAGGATGAATGATATTATCAATTCCAAATTAGAACCTTATAAATATTGAGTTATTTGATCACTTCAGCCATACCAAAATGTGAACCAACTACTACAATAGATTAGCTCAATATAGTTAGTAAAAGTCTAATTGATGGGTGGTGAAAATCCAAAAGAATGTTTTTTTAATTTGAAATTGATTTTAATTTTATAATATTAAGCACACATTACAAAAAAAATACACCTTATATATGAATCATGTTGAAACTATGTATAAGAGTGATACCAATGTATAACATTATACCACAACTATGAATCTGAATCATATAATTATGTGCTCTAGCCAATTCATAAAAAATTGTGTAAGTGTGGAGAACATGCTTCTAAATCATGTCCCCACAATATATGGAGAAATATAAAAATTAATATGAGTACCAATGGGGAGTATATTTTTACAAAACATACCCCCACTATAATCTAGAGATGCTAAATACTAAATAGGTGTAGAGAACATGCTTCCAAAGCATGCCGTACTAAATCTAAGAACTGTGAATGGGTAGAAGTCATGCCCATATGACATGCCCCAATTGAATATAAAAATTAATATAAGTACCATATACTGAATGAGTGTGAAAAGCATGCTTCCAAAGTATTGCCCCACTAAATCTGAAAGTTTTACCAAGTGTGGATAACAGGCCTTTATGACATGCCCCCACTAATATTCCCCCATTTGAGGTGAGGGAAAGATAGGAATTGGTAATTACACACCTCAAAAGGATAAGACAATTGTATAATCTATGAATGTAATAATATATCATATATAAGTAGCATGTCTAGGTAGATATAGAATTAAATCTCATAGAACCAATGTGATCACATAAATGTCTAAGATGCATGATAAGGATAATGGAAATGTTTATATAGTAATAGTACAAGATCAAAAATCAAATAAAGAAAACACACAAGATCAATCAAAATAAAGTCAAAAGGAAATGGTCCAAGGAGACCAAAAACAAGGGGCATGTTAAAATGCCACACAATTGAAAGGACATGACTTAATCAGATTCCCACAATATTAAGGATGACATATTCAAAAGTCCATATAAAAAATAATGACATATGTAAATGTCATTGAAATAATGCATAGGCATATGGTCCATATGAAAAGGATAATATTCAAATGCTTAAATAAGGCATATAATAGTAAGGTAAGACACTCAAGGAAGTGTATAAAGTAAATTATGAGCAACTTACATAAACATGTCATAGTATCCCATGGGTCAAATGTGTTAGGAAAAAAATGTGAATTGTATAGTATATCAAGTATCATGTGTAAGATGTTATCATTGATAAAGGAATGTGTAAGTACATATGTAAGCTCAAACATGATAATTTACAGTGACCATAGAATCATAAAAACTATGTGTATCAAAATAAAAAAATTAGATGTACCCAATGTCTTCATGACATGAGTAGAGTTAAGGCCCAAATCTAAAATAGGAATAGATCATGTATTTGTGTATGCATATATCACACTCAAATAGAAGTTTGACACACATGTGTATATATAAGTAACTTAATATGCCATCTATCAACATGGAACTAACATATAAAGGGAAAGGAGCAAATATAACATGATATCATATAGAAGTAGCATGTCTAGGTAGATGTAGAATTAAATCTCATAGAACCAATGTGATCACATAAATGTCTAAGATGCATGATAAGGATCATGGAAATGTTTATATATTAATAGTACAAGATCAATAAGCAAATAAAGAAAACACACAAGATCACTCAAAATAAAGTCAAAAGGAAATGGTCCAAGGAGACCAAAAACAAGGGGCATGTTAAAATGCCACACAATTGAAAGGACATGACTTAGTCAGATTCCCACAAAATTAAGGATGACATATTTAAAAGTCCATATAAAAAATAATGACATATGCAAATGTCATTGAAATAATGCATAGGCATATGGTCCATATGAAAAGGATAATATTCAAATGCTTAAATAAGGCATATAATAGTAAAGTAAGACACTCAAGGAAGTGTATAAATTAAATTATGTGCAACTTACATAAACATGTCATAGTATCCCATGGATCAAATGTGTTAGGAAAAAAATTTCAATTGTATAGTATATCAAGTATCATGTGTAAGATGTAATCATTGATAAAGGCATGTGTAAGTACATATGTGAGCTCAAACATGATAATTTATAGTGACCATAGAATCATACAAACTATGTGTATCAAGATCAAATAATTAGATGCACCCAATGTCTTCATGACATGAGTAGAGTTAAGGCCCAAATCTAAAATAGGAATAAATCATGTATTTGTGTATGCATATATACACTCAAATAGAATTATGACACACATGTGTATATATAAGTAACTTAATATGCCATCTATCAACATGGAACTAACATATAAATGGAAAGGATCAAATAGAACATGTAGGTACCAAAAATATTTTTGGATTTTTGAATATTTTTTATTTTTTAGTATTTTAAATATTTGAAGATGAAAGATCATTATATGATTCCATCCAATGGATGGTCATAGATATATCCACAATCAAAACTTGGTGCAAGGAACTATGGTACTACCAAAGAGTATGTCTAGGTGAAATATCTATCACAATAATAGTGGTGATGATATGAATATATAAAATATGACTCTTTGTTCATGAAGT
Source organism: Torreya grandis (assembly GCA_037957365.1). Taxonomy (NCBI): domain Eukaryota; kingdom Viridiplantae; phylum Streptophyta; class Pinopsida; order Cupressales; family Taxaceae; genus Torreya; species Torreya grandis. The sequence continues at coordinate 457,551 of JARHVA010001222.1, read as the reverse complement.
AGTAGTGGGAGCAATAAGACTAGGAATTTATGAAACCTATCATTGAGTGATCTATGGTTTCATTGGATTAATAATAGTATAATCATGTTTAGGTTCTCTAAATATCTAAACCTAGTGTGTAGTAGATGGGTATTCTATGGAATCATCCATGTGTCTCTGATGTAATGGTCTCTTATATTTTAGCCACATAGTAAAGGGGATTTCCCATTGCTTAAATTTTTATGGTGAATGATCCTTAGTAGGATTGGTAATTAATTTTCTAGGTATAAGTTTATCTTTTTCATGAGGATAAAATGGAATTACATAAACTATAACTACCTAATTGGCATGAATCTAATTATCACACCCTTACATTACAAAGGGTACTACTCAAAGTGTATGGATTGAAGGTCTTTCCAATAATATATCAAATATTAATATGGAAGGTATGACTGAAAAGGTAGTAACCACATGTGTGTGACTAACCTATAAAGGTAGGTCAATCTCAATAAGAAATTTTTAGGGCGTTTCATCAAATGCTTTAATTGATCTAGTAGAAGGGTGTAAACAATTATGAGTATAACCCAAGTGTGTAAGTAATGCCATGATGGAAAAAATTCACTTTCACTATTATTAATCATAATACTGTGAATAGGTTGTTTATCAACATATGATATAATTAATAAAGAATGAAGATCAGATTCAACATCCTTAATCTCACAATCATCAAAAATAATAGAGGGTCTCTAAACTATAAGAGGTATATGTCTTTTGTAAGTACCAATGATCACATCTAGTGGGTTTCCATAATGTGGTGGGGGAGGATATACAATGTATGCCATTTGCACAAATGGTTCCTTGTTATAATTGTCTTGGAAAGGATTATTAAATGTTTTTTGTTTATGGTGATCACTATATTATGAGCCTGATTCTTTTGAAGGATCCTCAAATGTAAGATTTTAGTCATCAATAAGATATTGGATCTTATGATTTAAGGTAAATAATCTAACTATAGGATGCCATGGTCATTGATGATAATCATAATAAAAATTAACATCATATCATTTGGGTATAGGTTGACTCATATCAACCTCAATATGATGAGGGAGAGATATAAGATGACACTCTAATAACTTTATAAGTAATGAAGATGGGGACTCAGGTAAACATGTAAATTATCGCCTTGGTGCATTAGATAATATAAGTTGATTAGGTTGCTGTGAAACTATGCTAACCATGGTGTTTGTTTTATTTTTAGGTTCATGATGTTTTACCTTATAATTTGGTTTGATTATAAATTTAGTACTAGATGTAGATGAAACTAGTGTGTTCTCTACATACTTAAGCTTATTTAATGAAATAAGATTCATTTCATGGTCTCATAAAACATGGAATAAGTCACCTAAATATTTGAACTTCTTAAAAAAAATGGACTCAAGTAACATAGTGAGAAAAATTTGCTTGAATATGTCTTGAAACTCCTTATCTACCATAATATTGGTAATTTTAGCTATCATTTTCTTATGTCTCAAAACATATTCATTGATAGGTTTATTGGTTCCTTTTTTTACTTTTACAATTTTAACATCCTAAACATTATTATAAATATTAATGTAAAGTATACTAAAAATTGGTATGTAAGAGGTTTGAATGATTTTATAGATTAGAGAGGTAAATCATAGAACCACCTCAAATCATAGTCTTTGAGGCTTCTTAAAAATAATTTTGTCAAAATTTTATCATTGAAAGCATATTCACTACATGCCATATAAAAGGCTCAAAGATTGTGTTTAGGATCACCTTTTCCATCATAAAATGGAAACTTAGGTGCAAAAAAACAATTTGATAAAGATTAAAAAGATATCTCAAGTGAAAGAGGGTTATGCAACACATCTTGTGAATCTAGAAAAGGAGGAGATTTTAAGGCATTTTGTTTAATGTTTGTAACCTTATCGATCAAGGTATTTATAACTTGAAGGAGTGTTTGAATACTAGACCAAGTGGGATTTAGATTAATAATTTGATTAGTCACCAAAGGGTATGTAAACATGTTTTGAGTAGTAATAAGGATTAAAATTGGTATTTGTGTTGAAATAATTGGTAATTATATGATATATGTAGTAATAGTAGTTTTATAAAAAAAAAGGTTTAAACACATAACCCATGCCCCCACTAGATATATTATGTTTTAATGTGTTTAAAGGGAAGGATGTTTCAACTACGATTTTTTAACCTTTTTCTTCGAGTATAGTTCTTAATATCTCATCAAGATCTTTAGGGTTTTGTAAAATATCCTCATAAAATATTGTAATTACTTTCACTTGATCATAGTTTATTTTCTCATTTTCATTTGTTTCATGGTTTTCATTCTTAGAATCTTCTTCTATGATAACCCTATCTGGGTATCATCATGATCTAGAATATGAGATCCCTCATTGGTTTGAGACATATTAGATGGTGGGAAGGGAAGTTCAATGTTTTCAATATGAACACCTCCCTATCTATGGATATGCCTAGGCTACATGCAAAATATTATAAGTAGGAAATGAAAAAGTACAACAATCTAAAACCCTAGGAATATTTTTTTTTCATTCGAATAAATCGAGTTCACTATAAATTTAACCCTAAATTGGATGTAAGGGATTTCCTACCGATTCATTCAAATGAATTGAGTTCACTATAAATTTAACCCTAAATTGGATGTAAGGGATTTCCTACCTTGGTAGTATAATAAGGTTAAGAAAATATAAATGATAATGCATGAGGGTGATAATTAGATCTATGACATGCCAATTAAATGCTAAACTCAGATATAAGTATATATTTGATTTATTATGTTGAGAGTAGGTTAAATATATAAAATAAAACTAAGTTATGCTTCAAAATGTTAAATACATAATGTACTTAGATTGTTATATGATATCATAGTGATAGATATGAAACATATATAAAGTAAGCTAGAAGGATATTCTAGAATAGTTGTCAGATTCTAGATTTGATGCTTCTAGAGATTTAGACACTAACATCATCTTAGGATAATTACATCACTGATATTGTCTATGTTAGATGAAAATTTCATGTACATAATACCTACTGAGAATGGATTCAACCACTTGGATTGTATTGGTTTTGTCTCTACCTTAGATTGCATACATTTAGATCTAGGTCATGGAGTTTCACTCCTCATGAATTTGTAAAATTCTAGTTATTAATCTTAATTATGACCTTAGGGAAAATGGGTTAGTGGGCACATAGTGTCAATTTAGCCCAAAATAACCCTCTATTTTTGATAATTTTATATAAATCCAATACTCTGAAGAAGGCCTTAGACTAATGTCTTTCTCCCCTACATGTTGGATTGTGTGTGAATCATGTAGTATTGTGCAAAGCAAGTATAATAGTGACATAGCTTTTAACTTGGAAAATAAGTCTCTAGGGATGATCCTTTAGTAATTAAAACATGTGTGTGTGTGTGTGTGTGTGTTACCTATGATTAATATGTAAATAATAAATATTTATTCAATTTAATGTTTGATAGAGTGATTTTGATAAGTTTCCTTGGTCTCTTTGGTCTTTTACTAGGTTTTTCCTGATGAGGAATGAATGAGCATTGATCTTGTATTGATATCAATACCTTTGGAAAAATAAAATATATTAAAGAACTTATGCTTACCATTAAGATAAATTTCATTTGAAAAGTGAATTACTTTAAGATAATGGAAACTTGCATCAGATCAGAACACTAACATTGACACTAGTGTCTATGTTGGATTTTAGTGTCCATGGAATAAAAAAGTAGGTAGAAGTTTAGAACATATAGAGATGGAAGATAAGTAAATTTTAAGCATTATGTGAAAGATAAAAGACCTAGGTCATAAAAATAAGACTATTCAAACTAATAAATAGGCCAAGGGGTATAATATAGAGTATATTCAGGACTTATAGAAGTAGGAAAGGTCCAAAACAAAGAGAAACAACCAATTTCTAATTTTTCCAAGTGTACAAGACTAATGTGATATATAGTCCATAATATCGTCCAAAAAAATCATTTAGACCTCTAATAGATCAATTTATATCACATTTATCTATGAACATCACTAAAAATATGTCATATGCAAAAATTGATAATCAAACAAGGAATCAATAAACCTATTAATGAATAGTTTTTGATATATTAAACAATATTAGAAAAAATGACAAATCCAATGGAAAATAAAGAGCTTCAATAAATATTTAAGCAAATTTTGATTGCACCATTAACTAAGTCTATTGTATTTAATAATTTTAAATATTTTTATGAATTATGCCATATTTTTTGAGATCCAAAAATTAAATTTATTTAATTGAACAAGCTTAATTATGTAGCAAACACATTGAAAACATCTACTACCAAGTTTTATATCAAACCGAGGTAAAAGCTTAAACCTACAAAACCTAAAAGGGAAGAAAATACAATGGTTAATGTAGTGTCACATCAACATAATTAAATTATATTATCTAATGCACCTAAGAAATAATTTAAATGATTACTTAAGTCTAAAATTTGTTACTTAATAATCTTGTGGAGTGTCATCTCATATCTCCCCCTCCTCCTATAGAGGTTGATACAGGTCAACCTATACCAAAAGCATATGGGGATAATGCATATTGTTACTATCACCAAGGCATCATGTACTCTAAAAATATATTTTATATATTGAAATAAAATATCTAAGACATTATTGGTAATAAAAAATTTACCTTTGATGATCATCTAGAGGATTCAGGGTTACAACCTCTACCAAAAGCATATGAGGATAATGCATATTGTGACTATCACCAAGGCATCATGTATTCTAAAAATGTATTTTATATCATGAAATAAAATATCCAAGACATTATTGGTAATAAAAAATTTACCTTTGATGATCATCTAGAGGATTCAGGGTTACAACCTAGTGACTTTCAAAACCAAGAGATATTTAGCAATACATTACAAGATCATTATAATAAAACTATAGAAGTGAAAATAAAATATAATGTACATCCTCCTCTACCTTATTGTGGGTACCCATTATATGGGACTATTTACACACTTACGCGCACTATACATCTTATGGTTCAAAGACACTATATTACAGTTAATGACAGTGAAATTGTGGATGATGATTCAGACCTCCACTCATTATTTATTAGAACATACCTCAATAGTCATCCTATACAAAATTTTGTGGTAAATAATGGTTCTAGTGATAACATGTGTAACATGATGTTACTCACACATTTTGGATATTCACATGATGATTATACCCTTTAACCAAAATGGTTAGATCATTTTATGGGACATCACAATAAATTATAGGTGGGATTGATTTACCTTTAGAAGTTGGTCTAGCATATGTGATCACTAAATTTTCCATTATAACATACACAATACTCTATGATATGTTATTTTCATGACCTCATATACATAAAATTTTCATAGGACCTTCCATAGTGCATGGGTGTATTAAATACATTCATACCAATAGGGTAATTACAGTTTCCATAATTCCATATGATCCCCCACTTGAAAAAGATAAATTTATTCAAAAACAAATAATTATAAAATCTAATAACTTTAATCATGAATGAAAGGTAATCAATAGGTAATCCCCTTTCATATGTGGTTAATAATTGATATGACATTGCACTAGAGATACGTAATGAATTCCATGGAGTCCTCATCTACACCTATATAGTCTACCCAGTTGATAAGAGCAAAAAAACTTGATCCAATTATAGATACACCAAAAAAACCACATAAAACTAAATAATTGGTTCCAAAAGTTACTAATCCTTATATTACCTCTCCATGACCACAAATTCATATGAGACATACACAAAGTACCAAATACTCATTTTAGATATGGCACATATACATGTTTCTTGGTAGTATCACTAGTTTGATGTACCATATTTAAAATTTAAAGCTTCCTATGAGCATCCCTTAGATGGTATGATACATTATATTTTTCCTTATAATTATTCCAAAAATAAAATAAACAAAAACTCTACAAAATTAAATTTTCTAAATAAGTACAAAAATTATTCAGCATACACATGTTTACTAGCTCCTTGGAATCTATGTTATTTCATTTATGTTATTAAATATAATTTAATTTATTTTATATATACACATATGTTTCATGAATACTTGAGTGTGATATAGGCATACACTAGATCCATGATACATGCACATGAATATATGGGACCTTTCCTCTTCCTGCATAACACACAATGTTGGGGGCATCTTACTTCTATTTGGTCATGATTGATAAAGGTTATACTATTTTATGATCATTCTTACATTATCATGTTGAGATTATATAATAATACTTACACATTTCTATACTCACATTTACATCTTACACCATGTACTTGATATGCTATGTTACATGAATTTTCTTGATAACACATATATGTAGGGACTAATAGATATGCTTATGTTAGTTTATTATACTATTTTTATTCACCTACCACTTCCTTGAGTGTGATTATTCTTTGATATTATATTTCCTATGGAATATTTTTGATATGTTCCTTGCTTTTAGGCCCCTATGAAACTAAGTGTTATTTATTTATGGAAATTTGATCCTCCCTTTGAGTGTGCAACATTTGAACATGTTTGTTATTTGTGGTCACCTTAAATCTCTTTTATCTGACATTGGGATATATTATGTGTGTGATTTATTTTTTATAATATTTTATTGATACTTTATAGATTTTATCATGATCCATATCATGAATATTATGGCTTGTTGTGATCACATACTATGAGCTTCACTGATATATCTACTTATACATTTTCCTCTTATATGTTACCCAATTCATACTAAAATAATATAGTTATATTATACTTTTAAGGTAAGGTAACTACCATATTCCACTCCCTCACCTTGAAATGGGGTATATCAGTGGGGGAATGTCATAAATACATGACTCCACACATACATAGTTGGCAGAATGTGATACAATTTACATGATTCAGATATAGATTTGGGTCAGAATTCTATAAATTTGGCACTAATCATTTTAAATATTTAGGGAAAATTTTTTTAGATTTGTGATAAATATTACACAATATTATAGAGTATAGGTTAAATTTTGATAAATAATTCAATTTGAGACACATTATAGATACATATGTCATGCAAGTGCATCAAACATTGTAAGTACATCTTCAAAACATTTTACTAAGAAGCATCATTTTGAGCCTTTCCTATCTATAATAGTTTGCTCCTTTGAGTATTGTGATTGAGATTCAACACTATCAATGGACTTAGGAATAATCCCACTTTTTAGGTTGATTTGGTTATACCACATAATGTGGCTTTATTATACATTCACATGAGTTGTGAGATTGATATTCAATGATCTCAATGGTCATTTGACAACTCATCCTTGTACCAATTTGGGGGCATAATTACCATAAAATTTTCCTCTTAAAATCTCTAAGGTTTATTTTTGAACCTTTCTCAAATCCAATTCTTCATAAGGGAACATATCTACCAAATTAAAGTACATAGGGGAAACATGGTTGCATAGACACACAATTATACTCCTTATTTACTCTCATTACTTTTTTAACATTTAAATTATTCAATTTAATATTATGTACATTGATTTATATTGTAACATGATCTTTGTTATAGGTCATACACCAATGAAAAATTAACCAGGGATCAAACAAAGGTAAGGAGAGTTGTACATACCCAAGTACACATTTCATTCCTTAAACCTATAAATTTCATCCTTAAAACTAACTAGATTAATTGGGGGGAATGTAAATACAAAAATATGATTATATATAACATATATGTCTTGTACACTTGAAAATACCAATCAAGAATCTAGCCTTTAGTTATACACCTTCATGATATTTAATGGATTAAATTCACAATTTAACTATGCATAATTACTTATATTCTAGTCCTACCCTAACATTCTAATGACCTAGATCACATGTACACTAAAAAAATATTATAATTTATTTATATCATTCACTATTAATTACATACCTTCAACAATTTTCTATCTTATTAGACACTACCATTCACATAGTGACACTAATATAGATGTTAGTTTATATATTACTTATCTAGTGTTTATACCTTAGAATTCATCAAAATTTAAAATATTTATTATACATATGGGTTAGCTTATTTATCATATCTAACTATTTTATGGGATATTTTAAAAATGTATGGTATAAATATAAATCAAATCATACTCATTATACATCTATCAAAAACCAAGCAAGCACGTATTTGATATCATTAAATAAATTGAATAATTGAGTTATAATTACATATTATAACCTATTTATATATAAATCATATGATAAATCATATTACAAGTCTAAATCATTCAAATAATAACCCATGATCAATATTTGTTGAGTTACAAGCTAAATCATTACATGCCATTACATATAACATATTGTACCATCATGCACACCCAAAACCATTCTTATAAGATAAATAAAGTTTTTTTAGGCCCTCCTTAGAGTATTGGATATGTAATAAACACTCATTTATAAAAGGACCCTTAAGTTTACATCAATTTCCTAGACCCACCAACCCTTTTTTGGCAAGGTGATATGACCTAAGGTGAAGAACTAGGGTTTGAGATATATATAGGCATACAATGCTTATGTGAATGATATATACACTTCAACATAGAGGTAATAAGAAACTATAATAGGTCTATTAATTCAATTATGATTACAAAAACAAATTAAAAAATTATAATACATAAGTGTTGAGCCATATACAAAAGCATCGATGCTAGTGTCCATAGATCGATGGTAGTGTCTAGGCATCCTAAAATAATAATTATAGAATGTTATGATGGGATATTTATAATTAAATTTATTTTTCCTACATTTTTACATCTCATATCCACCTATGCATATGTAAACAATATAATTATTATCTCTTACTTATGTACTATTAGAATATAAATTAGCATTGTGCTTTCTATATTTTGTAATTTTATATATTTAATATATTAGGTTATCTAAATTAATTTGTAAACCCTTTTTTATCAAAAAAAATTTAAAAAGTTTAAAAAATATTCAAATTTTTCCTATCATATAAGGGCACATACTAATCTAAACACATCCACTCAGGCACAACATCATGAACCCTTTACTACTGTCAACCCATACTTTTGATCTAGTACTTAAAATTTAAGTGTTAATAACTCTACTATAGGTATTATACATACATGTACACCTTAAATGACATATATAAAATCCACTCAAGTTTAAAAATAAAATCAAAGATTTAAATAGTTTTTCATACATATTCCTACACAAGTAACCTTTGCCCCTCCTATGATGTATATGCATGTTACATCACCACCTCACCTATTACACATTATCTTGATAAAATATGTATAACTATGCATAATAAGGTGTTTTAGTTATATAAAGGTACATATAGAGATATTCATTTAATATATTTAGATGCCTTACTTCATAACCCATTATCTCTTGAGATGGTAGTTTATCCTTTACCAACATGTTTTTAGTTCCTAAGCTTCCAATATAAAAATGAAAATTGACCTAGAACAAGACCTTTGATAACTCCAAAATTAATGATTATACTACACATAAAATTAATAATTATTAAATAATATATTCCTAATAAGTTAAAGAATCTACCTTGTGTTGATTCTATGACCTTCACCTCAAATCATTCAAAGAATTTAACCTTTGGCAAATTTATTTCTAGCACATTTCATTATCAACATTAATGATAAAATATATTATGCACAAATTTATAAACTAAAGAAAGTATCCAATGAGAAAATAAATTATTATGTACTTTAGTATAATATTATACTAGTTAACATGATAAATGTTATGGCCAAAAATGAGTTACAAGACATATTCAGTAAAATATCGCTTTCAAATCTCCATGAGTAAATCATCTTCAATATATTCAAATAATTTGATGACCTATGTAACAAAGTAATAAATAGATAATTTAAACTTCCCCTCTAACCAGACAAAGTATTCAACCCTTTGGTAGATCAATTTTTATCACATTTATTTATCAACAATGATGAGAAACTATCTTATGAATAAATTATTAAACTTGATCAAGGATCCAATGAGACAATAAGTGATTATATACTTTGGTTCAAGTCTATTATATCTAAGATGAATAATTTTATGGCTAAAATGAGTTATAAAACATATTTAATAAAATCTTACACTCACCTCTCCATGAGTCAATAATTTTCAAGATATTCAAATCCATCAATGAACTATGCCACAAAATAAGAGAAAGAGAATTTAAGGTCATATATTTTAACAAGCTCAAATATCAATCTACTCCTATAACTAATTAAAAATAAATTTAAATAAAAAATAAAACAAAAACAAAAAATAAAAATAAAAAACCAATATACAAGGTCAAACCAAATGATAAAAATAATGAGGAAAAGATGATAGGTAATGCAATTTTACAACCTAAAAATTGACTTAAATTATCAGCTCCACTAAAAATCCTATTTTATATATTACCATCACCTCCTCATATATTACTATAGAAACTACTTCAGTGAAACTTTATCACTCTTCCCCATCCACAAAAGTTTGATCTTAAAGGTCTACACCATATAATTACAATCACAATACTTAACTATTATCAAATTCTGAGACACTGAATAAAAAAATTACTCAAATTAAAACATAATATACAAGATCTTATTGGTGAAACCACTATTGATTTAAGCTTACCTACAAAGGAATCTAGACCACAAAAAATGAAAATCATATTTTTAAAATATTCAATGATCTATTTCCCAAGCATACATGATAAATACTAAGGATAGTTTAGAATTAAATAATCCATTCAATATGAATCCTCCACTTGCAACATATGATCACCTAATAGACATGATTTTTATACACTTATCGATATCTTAGTACAAAATCCTATGATAATATTTAATGACAGTGAGTTTTTCAATGATAAAATACATTTTCATTCATTATTCTTATGAGTTTATATAAATGAACAAATTTTACATAATGACATGATTGAAAATGTGTCAAGTGATAATTCATTCACAATGACATTTATTTACTCCCTTGTATACACACAATAAGATATACAAGATACATAAATAATAGTTAAGGGATGTTATGGACAAAATCAAAATACCCTTGGACATATAGTGCTACCTCTTTAGGTAGGGGTTTCCATACTAACCACTCCATTATTATTTGTATAGAGAAACCAGGTATTTTACATGTTGTAAAGGTGCCCTTAGATGTAAAATATTTATTTAATACCATATACAATGCATCAATTTATCATGTACATACATTACAAAAAGGTAGTCATAGTAACAAATATATAATATGAGTACTCTCTATAGCTAGTATTATCTCTTTCTCCTCCACCATCACCATCATAGTTGGTTGACACACCCATACATGATCAATATATATGGATAGTGGTTATGTATATGAAATATATCTCTATATACCAGCTTCATAAGAGAGTAGTTAAGTGTAATAGATATCCAACTATTCATCACCCATGATATAAAAGAGTTATTTAGGGCTAATAGAGGCCATAATATCCATCAACACATACTTAGTTAATACCATAAATATTTTATCATGTTTGAAATCAAACATAGGTAGTGAGACATTAAACTACTATAAATACAAACCTATAGAGTCCTAGGACTTCTAGAGTTACACATTATACATGGTATCATATGAGAAATGATCATGAAAAATACCATAGACCACATGATTTATTATCAAATTCTAATGAACCTAAAACTAACACCTTTATCTCATGACATCCAACCATTACATTATGAAATAAAAACACTCCCCATGTTCCTCCCATTTATTGGATCATTCACTAGAACTTTAAATTTTCAAATATTTTAAAAGTACAAAAACATAGAAAAACATTCAAAAAAATCAAAATCAAAATATAATCATGTCATGATTACTATATTATAATATTTACATATCTTATTTATCACATGTTTGGTATTTATAATATTATTTTCATATACATACGTTTCATAATATATGAGTGTGATGCAATACATACATGTTACACATGGACATATATATGTTAACTTTATTCTACCCAATGGCCATGACAATACTAGGGGAATCTTATTTCACAAGTTCCACCATCACAAGTTATATCATTCTATGACAAATTTACCATGTATTTCTAGTTACTGATAGATTACATAATGGTACATAAATACTATGCATTATTATGATGCAACATTTCTAAATATAGATGGTGTAGATTGGTATTTATTTGGAATACACTTAATTGATGTTGTTACTCTTACATGATAGAATAATCATTACCTATTTATTGTGTGTAGTCCTTGGATTTTTTTGATGTGACATCTTCATATCCCTTTTCTGAAACATATTTATGTACCTTCCATGTGACCCTTAGCCTTATTTTATGTGACATCTTTATGTCTTTTCTTTGTGACATATTATGTCCTTTCTGTGTGTTACTTGACCTTATATGTTGTGACATATTCATGTAAAAAGTATGTTTTCCTTGGCCTTATCTATAACACAAACTATTTATCTTGTTGAACTTGCTAAGATTGAGTTTTTTCATGATCTGTATCATACATTTTTACTACATAGTCTTATTCAGTTATCATTTTAGTGAAGGTTAATACTACATGATTTAATGATACACATATCTAGATGTGACACTTTTATACCCTATATTACATATTGTACATACATTCATTGATTTAAATATACATTACTATGATGCCATACTCTCCTCTTTCTCACAAGATTATACATGATGTTATATCTATACATGAGATGGTATCATTCACTTTTATTTTGAGGTGAGTAAACCACATGACACATTCCTCTTCTCAAAAAGGGGTAATTAAAGTAGGATTTCCATATATACATAAGAATCCATGAAAAAATATATTTTGTTACCAAATTATAATTTTTAAAGTTTTAAAATGATTCAAATATCATATGATTTTAGTTACATGATATATATTAACACATTGGTAAAATGTATGGGAACATATGCTATGCATATTTACTTACTTTATAAATACTTGGGTGCATATTCATACACACTTGAGTGTCTATATATGGTAATATATACATAATTTATAAGAATGATAATTAATTAAGTTGTTTCACATATACATACATTTGAGATACATGTTCTTAGATTCAACACACACACACACACACACACACACACACACACACACACACACACACACATGAATAAAATTCTATATTAGTTGATATATATTGTATGGGCATGATACTAGTTCATACACATATACACACTTTTAGATTCATGAGGCATGGTATTTCTTGATGCTCATACATACTATGATAATTTAAAATAAACATAGTTTTAAATTGGTAAGATACTAATTCAAACACATTTACACATTTTGTAAGAAATTATATTTTAGTTTTTTATTTGAAAAAAAAATTCAATCTACATGCATTAGTGATCAAACTTGAATCTATAAATACATTTATAGTGGTTGATTCATGTTTTTATGGATAATGTATGTTGATTTTCATTAACACTCAATGACCATGGAAGTATTTATAGAAAACACATCATGTGATTTCCATTATTTATTAGATCTAATTAATTATGTAGGTTATATATTATTTACTTGTCCCCACATTTATGAGGGATGGGTAAATTGTATTCCAACCCAATGGATTCCATATTTGAAACAATTTGGGGTTTGATCACCCTCAATTTATCCATTGTTTAAAAAATGAAATAATATCTAAGTGTTTAAAAAGAAATAACCTTTCTCCAATGTTTCAACAAGGAAACATCATCTCCAACAAGTTATAAAGGAAACATAATTTTCACCAATGTAAATGTGTACTTCTTCCTTCCTATTTGATGTTCCAGTTTAAAGTTTAGATTTTAATTTTCACTTTATGAAAAATGACTATCATATGTTTGTTTTAGTATTTTATATTGAGTGACTAACACAATTATAGATTCCTACAAAAGATAAAGTGTGTTGTAGACACTCAGGTATAACTTTTCATTTTAATTTAGTAATTCAATTAATAGAATAAAATTAGGGAATTTTCATATAATAAATTTTTTGTATTAATTAATTGACAATGAAAATATTGACATACATTTACCATGCATGAATTGCATGCATTATGATCCTAACCCACCATTCTCTCACATTGACATGATACCTTATGAGTTCGGAACTTTACAATATCTTTTTAAAAACATATATTAACCTCAATGTATGTTTAAAACCTACATAAAATCATGCGTAGTCATTTCAAGATGATTAATTTAGTCCTCATGCATATGGGTCACTAACATCAAACTAGGCCAATATCTCTAGTTGACATTGACTCAAGCTTGATGTCACCAACCCTCTCCTATAAATTTATAATTTTTAAAATCAAATATTTACTTAGGTTTGGGCCATCCACCTCACGTGTTAGTAGCATGTGAAATTACCTAATTTAACTCATATATATACAAATTAAGGCCTTACTTGATATGGGACTTGAAACTTATTTGGTACACATATATACCATATTGAACATTAAGAAGAAATTTGATGTTACTCTTGATTTAAAAATCAGTCGCTAAGATTAGTCACAAGCCAAGATTGGAGCATAACAAAGTTAAGTAAAAGAAAACAATGTTAAGTATCATATCCAAATCATTAATTGCATTTATATAGCAAAAGATAAAACTTACATAATAACACTAAGAGGGAAAACTACATGTGGATTGATATCCATAATTGAATTATAAGATATGTAAGAAAAAATAAATCATCAATGGGGCTAATTTTTGTCATCTCAACCCATTAACCTTTCCCAAAATTTTCAACTTTCTAACCCTCTCAAACACACCTAGGATTTTTAAGTGAATAAGGCTAAATTATCGAGTTACACACATCATGAGGGTTGAAAATTACACTTATAAAGAGTTAAAATATATAAAAAGGTGAAAATATAATCATAGATGATATTTTTTAGATACTTCACTATTTAACACTAAAAGTTAGTATTAGTTATCAATATTGACCCAATACTGATGGAACTAAACTTAATGTTAATATGTGTTTTATGCACACAAAAGACCTTATGGGATTTCACCTTGTCATTTTAGGATCACCAAAGTAACCCAGGGCATGAATTATAAGTTTTGACTCTCTTATGTGTTATTTTTATAATAATAACATGTGACATGTATCCCAACAAGGGAGACCCACTTGATTGATCAAGACAACACTCCAAGATGAATATTTACTATGCTTCTATTTTATAAAAATAATATATCATAAAAACCAAAAGGAGGGAAGGGTAGGGAATAAAATAAGCATCTTATGTCATTATGAATCAATTTTGTTAAACAAATTAACTTATGAAATTATACAATAAAAATCAAACTAGTATTTAACCTACTCTAGTTAAAACTCAAATCAAACCAAATATAATGGAGAGTCTATGGAAAATGTATATGATATTAATTTTGTAACATTAAAATAAAGAATATAATTAATGAAAAATTAACAAATCACATCTAATCACAAACAAAAAAATTAAAATCAAAAATTTTGTATACAAAATAATTAGACTAGCAATTAGATTAATCTAACTTCTTCACAAACTAAATGCTCAGATAATCACACAAATTAATTTTTTTCAATTGAAATTACTCATTCATCTATAAAATTTAAGAAATATAACATATATAAAATAACAGTGACCTTTCCTAAGAATTTTGTAACTTAATTAATATTGACAAGATCCTTCTCTTGTCCAAAAATTGTTTCAATACATAATATATATAGAAATATATTGTCACCTCTTTTCTAATGCAAGAGCCATTGCATGTGATCATTTATTTTAAAAAATATTAATTCCAAAGTTATGTAAAGAAACTAAAATAAGTAAATCCTAAATATAAAGTGAGTTATGCTAATATAAGAGACACTTGAAGCTAAATATAAATATACAAGAAAACTGAAGTATTATCTCCAATTTTGAGGCCATTCAAGGTCATCCTTTGTCCATATTTAGATAAATCTTGGTAATTTTTTATTATGTAAATTTAAAATCATTTTATCTATTATAATACAACTTAAAATATTTGAAAACAAATCTTAATGCACATTTTATGTCATTCCACCCAATTTTTTGTTACATTAAAAATTCATCGAACTAAATAGACTATCACTAAACTTGTGATAGTTTGATAAGAAGAGATGACTATCAATTTTAACAATATGTTCATGGGAAAACATCATTATCAAACTCATATATTTGTAATTACTATTGTCTTTCCATCTAAAAAATTTTCCTATCCTCCCTTTACATTTTTATATATGGAGGTATTTCACATTGTCATAGTTTTGACTTCAGTGTTTGAACACCAAACCTCTTACTCTTGTAGAAACACATAATGGTGGAAAGTGGCATGCTTAGATTATTGTAGATTTGAAAATTATGGCACTTTTTATTTAATTTATGACATGTGTAATCATACTACATATTTTTAGCTTATTTATGAATATTTTAACACCAAGTCTCTTATTATTATGGGAATATGAAAATGTGACAAGTGGAAAACATAGAGTGAATCAAAATCCCACAAAAATTCAAATATAATTTTCACCAAGTTCTTTAAATTTTAAAATTAGAAACTAATTCCACCATGAAAAAATGACATGTGGCATAGTGCAAATGGGTTAATTGGATCTATTGTAATATGTGTACTGTGAAGCTATGTGACCATGATAAGTGGAACACTTTAAAGTTAAAAACCATAATACCATGTTAGGGCCATTACTAAGATAAAAATTAGTGTATTTTTTCCTTGTGGATCAATGTTAATGACTTACATACTGGTATACAATGATGTTGTGTTAAATTTTTTTGAGGCTATGAAGATGTGAAATGTTGACAAGTGGCACCTTTGAAAAAATTACAGACCCATGAATAGTATAAATCCATTACAATTGTGAGACTATGAATAATTGACACATAACATGACTTAGATGACATATGTTTTCTTATATGAATAAATTTTACTATGAATGCAAATTAATATTAGTCTACATGATGTAACCATGTTAAAACTTGACGTGTGGACCCAAATGTTCTCAGACGTGGAACATATATTATGAAAGCTACAAAGGGACCCAATTAACTATGAATCTATGGAAATTTGATGCATAACATTGAAGAACAACATGGACCTTAGTATAAAAAATAGTTAAAATGTAACTACATGATAATTCCATGTAAAGATGATGCATGGCCTAGACTGAATGTTACAAGTTTAAAAGATCATTATGCAAGTGGAATTATATGAAAATGAGACATGAGGCCTAAGTCAGTACCCAATAAAATAATATCATTGTAATTTTTTTGTGAATGTGTGGGATAAAATATAAATAAAACACCTAACATTTTTTTGATGAGGAAAAAGTATATAAAAATTTAATTTTGTTAATAAGCTATAAACCTATGAGTATGCATGGCATGGACAAGTGACACTCTTCAATGAATTGAACTATATAAGAATAATTTGTCAACAAAAAAAATTTAAAGGCTTAGACAATGACATCTGGATTTTAATTAGGTGTTAAATAATCTAAAACCTTCATAAATTCCATTTGAGTACATATGATTATGAACAAAGATGTGAGTAGGAAACACATGGTATTAAGTGATGGAATGGACCATCATAGAGACTAAAAATAAAATGTGATTTCATGCAAGATCAACACATAGTGATAAAGAACCAAGTTAAAGTTTGTAGTAATGTAAACTATATGTGAAACCATGTGATGATGAAATATGGAATCGATGTAGACACATAATTTTGATTAATAAGACTCATTTGTGAGTGCATTTAATGACTTGTGAATGATTTAAAAGATATATAGATGGGCATGATTATATGTAACAAAAAACAACATTCAAATTCAAAACATCAACATCAAATAAATAGGTCTATGTTAATTTAAAATTATATTAAGTCATTTTGTCTCCTGATTTGAAAATATTAAAAGGATTAATATGTTGAAATAAAATCCTACACAAAATCACTTTAAACACTAAATAAAAAGTCAAATAACAATATTAATTTAATAAAAAAATTGACCTCAAATTAAAATTTAATGACTTTACACATTTAACTCAAAACCATGCACTTATTCATGAAATTTTATAGAAACTACTAGGGTCTTGATTCCAAAGGAATGGGGGCATGTTGGTCACAAAAAATGGTAAATTATATGGGGAAAACATAGTTAGTGTTAGAACTTATCATCTTTGGTGAATTTTGAAATAAAAATTACCAATCATGAAATAAAAATCATGCTTTCAAAATAAACATGTATATATGTTTTAGTTTTAACACATAACATAATAGTCCTTGAAATCTATGAAGAGTCACATGCGTGTGAATAATGATTCATTTACTTACTTTTGAGGTTTATGACATAAATCAAGATAAATCACTTCATTAAAACATATGAAGGGTATTTTTGTTTTATTTTATATAATTTTTATGGGAATGGCTTGGGGGAGGCTTGGTCATTTCTATGCTTCCATATATGTGTCCATAGCCTTGAAAAATATACCTCTTTATCCATTTTAGTCCTTGTTCCATTATTAGATAATTGTCTATAGCCCTATTAGAGATTACCCAAATCACCCTTAGGGAGAAAGATCTTGATTTTGCTTATAATATTTCATATTCTCCTTTTATTTTTTTTTATTTTTTTCTTTATTATTTTAAAGGGTTGGGAACCAATATGGTTAGGTAAAAGGGATTGATAGAAGGTATAGTAACAAGTGGTATTTAATTTTCTTAATTTATAGATCTCAAGGCAATACTTAGTTTGATCCATTATAATTATGAGTCTCTTTCAATGCAAAGGAAATTCCTAATTCATGTGATAATTATGTAATAAACATTTAGTATTCTAGTGAAAATACAAATTAATCAAACATATTGTTGACATTCATCCAAAAAGTTATCAAATTTCCCAAAATTTAAACATTTATTAGTGAATATATAGTTTTTCATCTAATTAAATGTGACTACATAGATATCTTATAAATTGGGAACTGATTAGTGTAATTTTTGTATTAGTTTCTCTTCTTGTGTGCTTAGCAACACTTATTTTAAATAACACTATTGAAGCATGCTAACATACAAAAAAACTAGCCTATGAAAATAAACTAACTTAATTATAACCTATCCTACTCCTTAACTAATAATTTATATTCAGGGTTTGGAGGGAGAATTTAAAAACTTCATATGAAACATTGTGTAATGCTTGGTAAAAGTAAATTTTCACCTTTTATTTTTCTCAACCTAACAAACATATCCTTGTATTATATCCATAAATCATTAAATTTATTCATTCTAAATTTTGAAAAATATAAAATCATATGTTTCACATAATGGTAGTCATCAAACATGAAATCAAAAAACAACATTGGGCTCAGGTAAACATACCTTAAAGTCTAGCCAAATGAATTTATGAAGTTATTTTACCCAATTTTTTTTGATATTTGGAGTCAAAGGCATGGTGAATACCAATTCATCATGATTTGATTTCACTAGTAAATAGGATTATATCTATTCATATTATATAGGTTCAATATAATCTTATTTTAAAATGTGTTTATCATATTCACTTTCATTTGGAAAATCCTTCTCAAGAAGTAGACCTTATGGGTCTTCACAAATGGGAATATAAATAGCATCACATATATAGAACAAATCAATCTATATATCATGTTTGACATAAAATTATTTTATAAAATTATATTATTCAATTCCCTAACATTATATACTCATTAAAATATCATATCCTTATTTTAATATAGTAAATAAATCATTATTGACACCTTACACTTTTATTTCCTCTTGTTGTACCCAATAAATATTCTCTATTTATGCATCATTTTTTTCATTTATGTCTCATCAACATCATGATGCATAAAAATAATTATCTTCATAATAAATTTTTGATATAATTTCATGAAAAACATGTCCTCTTCCTTGTTTGGTAGTTCTAACAAAATCTTTTGATTCTTCTTCAATTTCTTGCAATTATTCTATGTGAAATTTATCTACATCACTTTCAAAGTTAGAATACATATTATTTTAAAAACCTTCATATTAAATGGATTAAATTTTATCTGTATCGACATGTCATGGTTTGTTAAAACATAAGATCTAAATTTGTATCATATTCAATAAAAGGATCATAATGTCATTTTTTGATGGGCATGGTATTATGAATAAAAATCTGATTTGAATGGTTGGTTATGGGAAAATCAATAATTTTTGGGGCTTGAGGAATGTTTGGTATGACATTTTATAATAAAAAATAATTGATCATTATGTTTTGGGAAGACAACTCCATATCTAGTGTGAATGTCACTACATAAGCTAAAGTTAAGTTGTTTATTGTAGATGCTTTGACAAGCATGGATATAATGGGAAATAATGAATATATATATATATATATATATATATATATATATATATATATATATATATATATATATATATATATATATATATATATATATATATATATATATATATATATATATATATATATATATATATATATATATATATAATTAAATATTAATGTGTTTTTTCATTATTGAAAATGCTATTATAGGTCTCCTCAAATTTTAGATTTAAATCCCTAATTAGATGGTTGAGTTGTCTCTTTATTATGAGCAATTGATTCAACAAATTAAAAGGATCAATTACTTTTTCAAAATGTAAAATAAATGCATCCTCTAATTCCCTATAGCCATGAATTAAACCAGATGTCATGTTTAGAAAAAATCATAGTTAATAACTTCTAATGTAAATGGAAATAACCTATAAGAAACATACTCATGCTAAATATTTAAGAATAACAAGTCATTTTTGAAAGCATGGACATGTTTCTTAGTAATTATATCATTTTATAATTTAGGAATGTAACCAAAATCCCATTTTGTAATTTTATTATAAATAATATGAATGATAGTGGTTATTTCACCAAGACAATCCATGATTCTCTTTTTTTGTTTTTTAAAAAAATTATAATTTTTTTGAATATTTGACAAAAACTAAAATGAAACATAGAATGAGGGAAATGATTTCAAAGGTTTCCCTCCTTATAGCACCAATTAAGATAGGTTAATGTGTGTTTTATGGACACTAAAGACCTCATGGGTTTTCACCCTCTCATTTTAGGATCATTGAAGTAACCTAGGGCATGAGTTGTTGGTTGTGACTCTCTTATGTAATCATGATGTAATACAACATGTGCATTATATTAAAACAAGGGATATCCACATAAGTGATCAATAAAACACCCAAAGATGCATATTTACAATGAATTTATGTTATAGAAATCATATCTCATTTAAAAAAACAAAAATCAAGTAGGGTAGAGAAGAAAATAAGTGTCTTATGTCAACATGAAGCAAATATATTAAACAAAATAACTTATGAAATTAACCAAGAAAATTAAAAATATTATTTAACTTTCTCTTGTCATAATTCATATCAAGCCAAAAATAGTGAAAATCTTATGTAAAATTCATGTTAATTTAATTTTATAATAGTAGTGTAGAGAATATGATCAAATAAAAATTGTAGACAACACATCTAACACCAATCAAAGCAATAAATTAGATCTTTTGTATATAAAATAGTAGGACTAAAAATTGGCTCAATATAAATTCTTCACAAAATAAATGCTTAGCTAATCACACAAATTAATATTTCTTAATTAAAATTACTCATGCATATATATAATATGAGAAAGATAACATAAATAAAGTAAAATTTAACTTTCTTGTGAATTTATAATCTTTATTAATATTGATAAGATCCTTCTCTTGTCCAAAAATTATTTCTATATGTGTGTGTGTGTGTGTGTGTGTGTGTGTGTGTGTGTGTGTGTGTGTGTGTGTGTGTGTGTGTGTGTGTGTGTGTGTGTGTGTGTGTATTTAATCCAAAGGTCTCTAGTTTTCTCATGCAATATCCTTTTCACATGATCATTTATTTTAAAAATAATAATTT
Organism: Torreya grandis; assembly: GCA_037957365.1. NCBI lineage: Eukaryota > Viridiplantae > Streptophyta > Pinopsida > Cupressales > Taxaceae > Torreya > Torreya grandis. Next base: position 435,406 of record JARHVA010001222.1, on the reverse strand, counting down.
TATAGTTATATAAAATAACTAAAATAATTAAAGCTCTAAATATAATGTGATTTATGTTAATCTAAGAGATAGCTGAAGCTAACTAAAAATTATAATAAATTTTAGATGTTATCTACACTTTTTAGAGAATTTAAGCTCATCCTTTATCCATATTTATATAATTTTTGGTTGTTTTTTACCATGCAAAGTTTCAACTTATTTTATTCATGCCACTACAACTAAAATTATTTGAAACCATATCTTATTACACGCTTTGTATGTAATTATACCTAATTTTATATTAATATTAAAATTCATGAAATTTAATGAACTATTACAAAAATTGTGATAGTTTGACAAGTGGGGATGAATATAAATTTTAACACTATGTTAATAGGCAAATGTTACCATTAGATTCATATCTTTAGAATGTAAATGAGATTTCCACCTAGAGATTGTCATGTCCTTCATTTTTACCTTCATCATATGTCACATCATTTCAAATAATCATGGTTTTTCCTTGAGTTTTTGAATGTCAAATATCCTACACCTATAAAAACATGAGATGGTGATAAGTGGTGTTCTTAGAGTCTTATGGTTGACAGCTATGTAACCCATTTATTTTGTCTATGTCATGTGGCATCATACCACATAATTGTAGGTTATTTATGAATATTTGAACACCAAGTCTCTTATTCTTGTGTGAATGTGAAAATGTGATAAGTGGAAAAATCAAATTGAATCATAGTATTATAAGGATACAAATATCAATTACACTATGTTATTTATCTTCAAAAATTAGATCCTCATGATACTATGAAATATGACATGTGGCATAGTGTAATGGGGTTGAATGGATCCATCTTAAGATGTGTATTATGAATATATGTGATCATGGATTTGGTTATATCATAAACCTACAGACTATAATACCTTGTTAGGGCTATTGATGAGTTTCAAATGAGTGAAATTTTTCCACATAGAGTGATCTTAATGAATCACTTACCCAAATACTATAGTGAATTTTTAAATTATTTTGAGGTTGTGAATATGTGCAGTGTTAACAAGTGGTACATTTGATTAAATTATAGACCCATGAATAGTCAAACTCTATTATAATTATGATGATATAAATAAGTGAAACCCACCATGAGTTGAATGACTTGGGCTTACTTAGATGAATAAATTTGAATGTGAAGGCAAAGGAATATGAGTTAACATGATCCAAATAATATAAAACTTGATGCGTGGGTCCAACTATTCTCAAACATGGCACACACAATGTGAAAGTTATTTATGGACCTGAGTGGCTATGATGTTGTGTAAATGTGATGTGTGGAATTGAGTGATGACATGAAATTTTTTACATACCAAACTTTAAATGTGAATTCCAAAAAATATTTTGTGGATTATATTGAACAATTAAAGTTTGAAAGAGAAATATGTAAGTCTAATTCATATCAAATAAGACACATGGCATGAAATAGTGCCCATTAAGATAATCTCATTATGATTTTTCATGTGAATGTGTGAAATGGAATGCAAATATAACACCTATAAATATTTTTATGGGGTTGCACTTAAAAAAAAGTATATTTATTAATAGTTTATGAAGCTAGGAGTAGAAAAAACATGGACAAGTGGAATATTTAATGAATCAGACATTAAAAGATTTCTATTTAAAGTGTGAACATTACAAAGCCCTGTTAAAATGACACATGGATCATATTTAGGTTATAAACAATCCAAATTCCTCCCTATTTTCATGTGAGTGCATGTGACTAGGCATGAATCTATGTATAGGTAGCATATGTTACTGGGTGATGACATGGACCTACATAGAGACTAAGCTTCAAATTCATATGCATGTGATATCAACATTTATCACTAAAGAGTTTATCTATAATCTATTTTAAGGGAAACTAGACATGACACCATGTCATAATGATACATGGAATCGATATAGGCCCATATTGGTAATTAATAAGACTCATTTTTGAATGCATGTAATGGCCTAAGAATGTCAGTAAATCTATACAAATGGGTATAAATATGCATATCCAAAGATAAAACTCATAATAAAAAATTCAAACTTAGATAAAATAAATTTGTTCTAGGTCAAAACTCTAGAAATTCATTTTATCTATAGATCTAAAAATGTCAAAAGGGTTAATATTTTGAAATAAAATCTTATACAAAATCACTTAGGACACCGAATTAGAATTCAAATAACAATAAAAATTTCATAAATAATTTTACATCAAATTGGAAATTCAATTAATTTAAAATTTTAACTCAAAACCATTCAATTATTCAAGAAAATCCATAAAAACTACTGGGGTGTCTATTCCAAAGGAATGGGGTTGTGTTGATCACAACACATAATCCCTTTTATAATATATTCTTTAAATAAGTATGAAATATATCATGTACATGTGTCATTCAATACAATATAATCCACACATAGTCAAATCCAACCATATTTCTTGATGCATATTATCATTATTCTTACCACATATGATTATTGTACTATATAAATTATTTATGTGTCTATAATTTTATCTATCACTTCCTTGACATGTGCAGGTAATTTCATATTAATTCTTTTTGGCCTTTTATTTTTACCAATTTATTTACTATCCTTACCCCTTCATGGAATTTTATAATGATTATACCTAATTATTTATGTACGTTATTTTTTTCACTATAATTTTAAGGGAATAAATATTTGAATTTATTGACTCAACTATTTGCATTATTTCCAAGATATACTATTAAATTCTAGTTTTAACCACATTCACCTTTTACATATGTGAAAATTGATTATAATATTTATATTCATCAAACAAAACATTTTTAAATTTAATTTCTCTCATGGGTGTTAAAATTTTTAGGTGATATTATTATTCTTCAAACTCCTTATTATACTCCAATCTACATAACTACTTTACCTTATCATATATATTAACCTACACATTTCAAAAAAAATTGAATATACATATTTTGATTATTTATTAACATATAATACTCTAAATAATTTATTAATGGTGCACATATTCTCACCATTCATATCTATAAATCCATTTTAACATCATTCTCTAAGATATCATCTTATATTAGTTTCAATGTATTTTCCAACTCTACTATGTTTATGTGAAACTTTAAAGTTCATGTAAAATCATCTTTGATTACTTATTAATCCATTATTTCTCTCTATATATTTGTATAATAATTTACCTTGCATAGAACCATATTTTTATAATCATATAAGGTGCATGTAACCATAGATATATGTTAAGCACACATCTACTTTTTATCCAAACTTCTTGACAAAATTTTAGGTATCCTCTAGGGTCTATTTTTATTGTATAAATTGGTGAACCCTTATCAATGTTTATTATATATAATATTGTAATAAAGAATTTTACAATAGTTATATAATATAGTCTATTAGTACCATTTTTTTCCAATAATCTCTTAGTTATGGTGTAAAATATGTGAATAAATGTTGGTAACCACTCTATTTATTTTGGTAGCCAAGCTTAAAATTATTATACATATCCATTTATACACATGGACCCTTAATAATTAATAAACTTACTAATAATTCATTTTCTTAACTAAAATTCCATTTTTAGAACCTAAGATATGTGTGGAACCTATTTCAATATTGTGCCTTGAACTAGTTTAGTTCTAACTCTCTAAACATTACATTTGATCAATCCACTTTGTATTTAATTTGTGTAATCCCTATAAAATATTTCACATGTTACTTCATAAGCTTATTGGATCCATTGATAACATGAAAAATTATAATTATTTTACATTTAGGATCCACTTTACAAAATTAATCTCCATTCAACACGTGGATCCAAATACTCCACCTATATTATCACATTATATATCTGATCTTGTTAATGGGGCTGCTCATATTGAATGGATATTCCTTCCTATAGAGAATCCTTAGGTTAATTTTATTCTTTCAATGGAAAATCAAAATCCTTTACCATGAAGTATTGAGATGTCCTTGAAAATATAAATGTCCCTACAATATTGTCTTGATTAAACATAGGTTCAGATGTATCCTTTTCATTTTTATATGCTTCAAAGACATTACAATGATTAGCTAGACCTATATCACAAAGATTCATTTCATGTAAATTTTTATATGAATTGTTATTTATATTATCATGAAATCTATTTTTAGGCTATTGAACCTTTGAGAATCATAGTTTCTATTGGAGTTTTCCCTAGTATTGGCCACATGTTTTTACAATTGAATAAAATTAGTGCTCAACTTTTGAACCATCTTAAGTATGGATTCATTATCATTCTTTGGCAATTTTAAGTTATGAAATTTATTTTTATTAATAGTGGGAACTAAATCTATCTATCACTATGGATGAAATAAATTTTTATCATTATTTAAGAACCCTAAACTTTGGCCAGGATGGGTATGTATTAAAAGAAGTTGGTTTAAGACTGGTGTCCAATTTAAGGCAAACACATTTTTATTGTCATTAGGAATGATATTTAGTGTTGGTAAATTTTGGTTGACATTTGGGATAGTATATTAAAGTTTACCTTAAGGTTACATTTTATAATTGATTATTATAGATTTAGCATAAGCCAAGGCGAAGGTGTTTATGACTCCAGCAGAAATTTTAAGAAACATAGAAGTCATGTGATCTAAAGCATCCTTGTAATATCTAAGGCTAAATCCTCATCAAGTTTATAAATATCTATGGTTCTAATTAACATCTTTTGAAATCTAGAACTAAAGGCTCTTATGGGCTCATTTTGATCTCTTTTAACTATGGTGAACTATCAATATAAGACACAAGGACTGATGAATTTTCTAAATTGGTCAATGAAGTAATAATTAAAGTTATTCTAACCAACAATGTAGTTCTTGGGTAGGTTAAGAAACCATTCATATGCATCATTTTTAAAATTAAATGGAAACAATCTACATGCTACATCTTCATGAACTACATTCATAAGTCTCGAAGCAACCTTAAAGATTTTAACATGTTATACAACTGTGACAACATTATTAGGACTAAAAGAAGGAAAATACCTTTCATAATTTCTTAGTAAGTCATGTACTTGGCCAGGCACATTGATATACGATCCACCTAACCATTCCATACCTTGATGAGGATATTTCTTATGGTAGTTCTAGCTTGTAAAATATTCAACCTATTTAAAATATAATGTATCAGCCTTATCTTTGTAAAGATCAATGATTAGATTGGTAAATTAAGCCAATTTTAGACAAATGCATGTAAAACATAGTAATATTTAACTAAATAAGCTCAAATATACATATAAAATGATGAATGAGATGTATATTTACACTTATAAGTTTAAATAAACCTAAACATATAAATAATCAATCAATATTTGATCAAAATTGCTATCACTAACCTTAAACATGGCATATTTACAAAGTTTAAGCTACCTTTGCAAAACATACCCATGACTATTCAAAGAATATAGATATTTATCTAAATTAATCCCCAAGACTAGTATAAAACCATGAATATTAGTGATATTTACACAATTGACCTAAGAATAACACAAATACACAAATAATCAACTATTTTTTCAATAAAATTTTCTAAAATTAGAAAAACTATTTTGAATTTACAAAGCTTTAGCTTAAGCCCTCCTTCTAGAACCAATTTTTTCCACTATTAATGCACTTAAATGTATCAATAGGTTCATATAGTATTTAATAAACATTTCTCATTTTTGGATCCAAAGAATCCATTGCATGATTTTCTAGTTGTGATTTTCCTAAGATCTATGATGGAGTAGCAGCCAAGCTAAATGATTGTTTCACAAAATGAATATGTAAATGGTTTTTGGGAGCAACCATAGTCCTAAAAAATTGTGAAGATGAAATTAATATAAACTAAATCCAATGAATGATGTCCAAAACCTAAATTATAAACCCTGAGCTAATATGAATATTTATAATGAAAAGCTAAAGTATAGTGATCTGATAAGAAAGAAGTAAAAGGGAAAATAGGGAAGAAAGAAGGTGTTTATGATCTTTAATATAGACATTATGAAAAAATTTATATTTCATCAAGATATCCACTAAAATAATAAGTAACATGAAATTTAATAGGCATAGATCCTACTTTATATTAGACAAATGTCTAAGGAAAAGTAATACAAATAAGAAATCAGGTTCACTTTGAAGGTTTACTTCTATAGGAAAATAACTTCTACACATCTTCAAGTAAATCAAAAGAGAATGAAATGAACCTAAGATATTTCAATAAACCTAGCATAAACATAAATTGACAACTCTACATTAACATGTGAACATCTAGGATCCATAAAAATAATTCAAATCTAAATATCAAACTAGACAATTGAGGAATCAGTCATGATATCGAACACATAGACAAATATTGAACAAACTTTACTATTTTATTTTCTTGTACTACTTGCCTCAATTTTACAAATTAATTTTGGCTCTAAGAATACCCCCTCCACTTACAATGAAAAAAAATCCTTTTATAGGTTGTGAGAGCAACCTATGAGATAATTTAAATTAGTTATTTTCAAACGGAACTCAAACATGTGTCTAGGATAAGTGTCCATTTATAATGAGAATAAAATGAATGGCCTAGTTTAACTATGACTCACCTATAGGTCACATTATCTATAAGTTGCACATGCCTTTACAAAATAATATTCCCTTTCAAAATATTACTCAAGCTTTGTTACTCAAGGAATATTCCCTATCTAGCTAATTATGTGTTTAATGGCACTCTAACTCAAGCACCAAAAAGATCTTTCACTGTGAGATTTCTACCTATGTGGTAATGCCATGTTATTCTATTTATTAATCCTAAAATATGACCATTTCCCCTAGGACATGTGTCAACACATCATTGGGTCTATATCTTTGAAAATTCCATCTAGGACTCATACTATTAGTTCCTCGTTTGTATGATGGAATATGAGCATGCCACCTGGTAGCTCTATGTGGTCTCTAAGTAGCTTATAATTATACATTGTAGCTAAAATTCCTTTATTCGATGTGGTAGCTTCTCACTTGTTCTAAGACATTTGAAAATTCTCCATTGATCTCACATCATTAGATGTTTATTCTTGTATCAATGTGGTTCATTAATCTTGATCTAAGAACTCGAACGCTATTGGCTACTTTATACATTCCCCATGGTTATGAAAATTTTCACTTCCACATTTACTTTGAGATTTTTTAAAATGGCAATGTTGATCTTTCATGTTGATCTCATTTGCACCGATCTATCACACTCTATTGATCTTGATCTACTTAATTATGCCTCTTACTTCATGGACCATTGATCAGAATGTGTACACTCATATATGTACCATCTATCTTTAAAAGATGCTTAAGATTTAAATTATGGCTTATGGCTATGCCACATGTCATCTCCACATCCATTCTTAGGGATATTTATTTTTCAACCTTCATCATGCACCATTAGATCTATTTGGCATTATCAATGCACTCCATTAGATCTTAATTAGATGGGTGGAATGGAATTGGTTACGCAATGTTTTTTTAGTGAGATTATGACACTTGTCACCTACTCATTTGCCTCAATGTATTTTAAAACTTTGGCTTAACATGCAACATTGATTTCAATGTGTATATGAGGTCACATATCATCAATCCTCAAAATATATTCACACTTTAGCTTAAGGTTGTGGTTTGAATTTCAAATTTAATCTTACACTATTAGATCTCGATCACCTAAGAAAATGTGGACTATTGATCCTATAGATAATAAAATAATTAATTCAAGCTTAGGTTAAAGTCTTAAGACTAAGTTTTTTATTCCTATTAATAAACATGAATTAAAACCTTAGGATTAAATCTTAAGCTAAGTTACAACATAATAAAGGGGACCGTGTGATTATCTAGACCATGCTAATAATAAAATAGACCAAGGGGCCATATGACATAAATGGGCCAAGTCTAATATTTTTAGACTAAGGTTTGGTCATGCTAAAAAACATGACTAAACCTTGGGATAAAAATTACGATAATTTAATGGCATAAAAATTATTCTTGCATAAATGTTCCCACATAAATTTGAATTTAATTCAAAAGACACATAGATCAAAACATTAGACTAGGGTTTTATCATGGCTTAAAATATATTTATTTAATATTTTACCAACCAAAGGCTGGTAAAAATATCAATTTAACATGGAAGCACAAAACCCTAATCATGTTCATTCCCAAATGAGATTCCATTGAACCTGCAATACAAAAACATAGTCAACAATCATTAGCAACCTTAAAGGGGGTAAACCCATGATCAACTAAAAAAATGTCAATTAATCTAAATGAGAACTAGGTGTGGATGATATTCAAATAAATGCAATGTGAAAACATGATATTGGTCCTTTGATCAATTAAATTTTCAATTTTAAGGTACAAATTTGTAGAATTTGAAATAAGGGTCCTCATTTTTTATAAATGGGGGTATGTTGACCTCAACACATTATTTGGCCTTGTGTTCCACTATTTGTTTTCTATTTTTAATTTGAATTTTTTTTTGGGTGTCAGGTTATTTGGTTGGTGTTTTGTGGTACTTGTCTATACAAATTAACCATATCATTACTCAACCTATTAACTATTTACTATAAAATTAATACTTTTGGGTTCACACTAGCATTTTTTGGATCTCTCTCTCTTATGGTAAGGTGTTAGTAACTAGTGAAGAGTAATTTAGAAATGTAAGAAAAATAGGGTGTTATTATTTATGATAATTTTTAATAGGAATATAGTTATTTATAAATGATGGGATAGTTTATTCGTTACTAATTAAAGTAGCATAACTACTAGTGTTGTCATGGTAAAAATGTTATTGTGTGTTATAAGAACAAGCAATTGATTATTTTACTACAAAAAAACATCATTAGGAGGAACATAATGATCACCTCTAGGCATAAAATTCAAATGTTTTAGATTTTAGACCAAATTTGGGCTCACATATAGGGCACCCAAGTTTAGATTCATCAATAAAGAATTGTGCTTAATGGAATGATTGATAATTATAATTTGATTATTAGGACATAGTTATCCTAATCAATTTGAAGTACCAATTTTTATGTCTTCAAATTTTACCCTTGGGAGAAGTTATTTGGGCTTCCCTCAGTTGAGCCATAAAATGGGAACAAGCCTGAGATGTGGGTATCTCATGATGGGGTTGAACCTCTAGAGTAGGCCAGTTTCCTCTTTGGTGCTTACCTAAACTAAACTAAGCCTATTTATTCACAAGAAAAGGGTTAGAAAGAGATAAGGTCTTATAAGAGAGTTAATATGGTGATGCACCAAAATTATAGGTTAATCCTCTCTACTTGACTCAAAGAACATGAATGAAACAAGTAAATGACTGAATTTAGACTTCAACTGTCTATTCACATAACCATGTAGAGGCTCAATAAATGGTCTAAGATAATGGAAATGTAGGAGAGGTCTAAATTAAGGCACTAACTAGTCATAGTGTCCACATGTGGGCTTTGATCAAAATATGCACAACACTAAACATGACATGTATAAATAGATGAACTAGTAACTAGGTGAGATCACAATTTGAGGAGGGAGAAGTTTCTACCACATGCACAAATTGTACATATACACACTAACCAAAATAGTGAAATTAAAACATGACTTATTTACTTTAAGAGGTTACAAATTATGTCTTGGCGAAGTCTGGTCTAACCAAAAGAGGGAATCAAGATAAATATAGAGAGAGATCAATGATATATCTAAAAAGTGAGAGATATATTTTTTAGCCTCAAGGCCTCTATTTATATTATAAAAGAGAGAGAGAGAAGTTAGGAGGTTTGTTGTTCTTGATAACTAATGAGTTGTTAGCTTTCAAGACATTATATCATGCTTTTGATTAAAACAAGTCATTATGAATGAGATATTCATGATTAGCCTCCAAATCATTCCACTAATTGAGAAAGGTGTGCTAGAGGAGAAGAGTTAGCCATAGGTTTTAAGTCTTGATCTGGCTAGAAGTGAATACTCCAAATACTTTCCAAATCCTTAAGTTTTGGATTGTTGATCTTCCACTAGGTTTCATCAAGAGGATAAAATCTTCATATCTATCAAGGACACATCATGCCTATCTTGAGCGGTAGTTTGTTGAGGGCTTGAATTAAACATATATCTTCTCTATTGACTATAGCTGAAAATAAATCTAAGGATATTGAATTTCATATAGATCTATATCACTTTGTTTGATGATCAATCCCATCCAAGCCCATATAGAGCTCTCTTCTTTTGATTCTTTCATTAACTTAGGTTAGATTCAAGTTCAAACTCTTTTATTTACCTATCAAGTCAAGATCATCTTTCTTGATCACCCCAACTTACCCCCCTTTCTATTGGCTATTGATAATTTGACCATTTGACTTACTCTAAGATCTTACGGTCTTGACATTTGTCAGTTGTGCACTCTTCCTTAGGTCTCTATCAAGAATTTTTTGAACCTCATCAGCTAGTTTATAGAGATTAATTTTGATATTTACATGAACATAATTTGAAATATATGAGAATTATTTTGAAATCCCATAAACCACTAAATTTAAACTCATATAGACCTTCTTTTATGCATAAATTTGACACTTGCATGGATGTCTTTTACATTTTTTTCCAACTTTGTAAACTTGTATCTCGAAGTGAAAATTTTGTGAAGACACCAAAATTTCAAGAGATGGTATTAATTACACAAGGATCTAACCCATTTGATCCATTATTCTATAAGGATTCTTGAGTGAAGATATTAAGTCTGCAAGTTGGCTAGCCCACTTGATCCTGACTCAAAAATGGCTAAGTATGGAGATTTGGTGATTTCATTTTGTGGAGCCAACTTTGAAGATGCATATCTTTCATCTTGCTTCATCATGTGAGCTAAAACCTGGCATGAATTATCTTAGCATAAGAATAAACCAAACCATATGACTAATTCTCCTTGACTTATCCATATGCACAAGGCTTGACCTCATGAATATGCTCATTTGGTTCTATTCAAGTTCTATAAAAATCAACTAAGTATAGAAACTTAGTGGATTTTATTCTAAGAGACCACTTTAGATACGTAGGTCTTCTATTTTTCTTAGGTGGATGAACTAAAACCTAGCATATAGATACTTGGGACTATTTTGAATAAACCCATGTGGCCAATTCTCCAATCACTCACCTGCACATATGAAATCAATCTACTCAATACCATCTATATGTTCTTGTAGTTATTTGATCAATAAAAGGGGGTTTGACTTCCTTCTCTATATTAGATCATGGTAACTAGGGACAAGCTGGTATGTGGGCCAAATATGGCCAAAATTATTAGTGACTCATAAGGAAGCATACCTATTATGATTTGAGAACCCAATCCGATCCATTGGGTACAAATTTAACCCTTACTCTAACCTCACTTGAAAAGAAAAGAAAAGAAATAGAATGAAACAAGACAGGTGTTCATAGGCACTTGGAAAGAGAAGTAACTAATCCATGAAAATATGGGTGCAAATCACTTAGAGAAAAGCTTTGAAATATAACCTACTATGCACAATTTTGTAAATCACAAATACCCTCCAAGGTTAAATGGAAAACTATTTTGTACGCATTTGAGCTTTAAAACACATTTCTCTTTTCTTGACATCTCTTCTTTGTAGCTAAGAGGAACTTAATGTTCATGTTTTTTTTAGGGGGCAGCTGGTTCCTCTATGACTAGATTATGGTAGATCAATTGGAAGTATGGACCTAAAACCCAATCATCACACTCCTAGATCTCCATTCTTTAAAATAACAACTCTATTTCTTCTTCATTCATGAACCACTGATTATGAGAAAATAGATCAACTTTATCTATCACCTTCAATATGTCCATAGGTATAACCTCTATCTTTGTGATTTATTGAGGTTATTTGAGCTCACCTCTGGCCTCAAACAATAGATAGATGTCTAGAGTTGATGAGATAAGTTAATAACCATGCTTGAAAATCTTGAACATGTCATCTCCTAAGAAAATAACTACTTTTGAGGACTCATTTATACGAAGTTACATATTGATTAGAGTCTCTTTATAATCAATCATGTTGATATCTCAGTCATAATCATGAGGATGTAAATATTCTTTATTTACCTCAAGTTGGTTAGTCAAGACTAACTAGCCTTCATGTGATAAAGAGGTCACATAATTTCCAACCAGGTTTATTTCTTTCATGAAATCATGGTACAATTGCTTTCATGAATCCTCCTAGTTAATATCTTCCTCATCTTCTTTTCTTGAAGTAGGCCGAAGGGGGGTGGGATGGATGGTTCAGGTTGCATAAACTATTTTTCCTTACCCTCCCATTTTTATAATCTATCTATCCACCATTGGAAGAGGGTGTTCATCTCACAAAGATAATCATTTATAGCACCATATAGAACCTCCTTTCCAACAACCACCCACTCCATTAATATTTTAACTAACTCCCTCATATAATTTATGAGATGAAAAGGGATCACATCAAGTTCTATATCCCATTTTATCATTACTTCTTCTGAATTCAACATATTTGTCCTAAGTGTCATCAATGATGTGATAATAAAAGGTTGGCTAGATGGGTAAGTGGGTGGGCATGAAGGATAGATATGTTCATTACAAAGCTAATAGAGATGATTAGATGAATGGTAGGTTCCACTCGGTTGGATATAATATTCACCAACCAAATTAGGGTGAAAATTTACCCTAAATCCAACCATAAAGACTCGTAAGAGAGACTTAAATGTAGATAAATATGCTTGAAGGCTTACCTATATTGCTATAACTAGTTAAAGCTTGGAGTCACCATTGATGTTTGAAGATGTGCCTTTAAAGGCTGATTAGATGAAGAGAACAAAAAAAATCTTTAACTACTTTGAACCTTAGTTCCATTAGCCATGCTATAAACTATTATTTCTTCAACTTGCACCCTTGGGACAAGTTCTTCAAGCTTCCCCTAGTTGAGAAATAAAATGGGAACAACCTCAGGATGTGTGTATCTTATGATGGGGATGAACCTCTAGAGTAGGCTAGTTTCCTCTTTGATGCTCACCTAAACTAAAACTAAGCCTACTGCTTCATGGGAAAATGGTTAGAAAGAGATAAGGTATCGTAATAAAGTTAACAAGGTGATTCAAAAAAATTACAAGCCAATCCTCTCTACTTGATTTGAAGAACACTAATGAAACAAGTAAATAATTGGGTTTAGACTTCAACTATCTATTTAGATAGTAATACGGAGGCTCACCAAAAGGTATAAATTGAGGGAAATGAAGGAGAGGTATAAAGTAAGAAACTAACTAGTCATAATATCCACATGTGGGCTTTGATCAAAAGATACATAACACTAAACATGACATGTATGAACAGATGAGCTAATAACTAGGTGCGATCACAATTCAATGAGGGACAAGTTTCTACCACATGTGCAAATTGGACATATACATACTACACTAGAATAGTGAAATCAAAACATGACCTTATATTTACTTAAAGTGGTTAAAAATTCCATCTTGGTAGAGTTTGGTCTAACCAATAGAGGGAATAAAGAGAAATACAGAGATATATCTAATGATCTATCTAAAAAGTGAGAGATCTTTATTTTTTGCCCCAAGGCCTTTATTTATAGTAGAAAAGAGAGAGAGAGAATTTAGGAGGCTTGCTATTATTGATAACCAATGAGCTATCAGCTTTGAGATGTTTTATCATGCTTTGGATCAAAACAAGTCATTATGAATGAGATATTAATGATTAGCCTCCAAATCATTCCATTGATTGAGTAAGGTGTGCTAGAAGACAAGAGTTAGCCATAACTAGAAACTCTTGATCTATCTAGAAGTGAATGCTCCAATTGCTTTCCAAATCCCCAAGTTGTGGACTATTGATCTTCCACTAGATTTCATCGAGAGGATAACATATTCATATTTGTCAAGGACACGTCATGCCTATCTTGAATGGTAGTTTGCCGAGGGAAAAAAATATTAATATATCTTACCTATTCACTATAGATGAAAACCAATCTAAGGATATTGGTTTTCGTTTAGATCTATAGAACTTTATTCATGATCGGTCCCATCCAAGCCCGTATAGATCTCTCTCTTTTGCTTCTTCCATTAACTCAAGTTGGATTCGAGTTCAGACTCTTTTATTTACCTACTTAGTTAGGCTCATCTTGTTTGATCACCCCAACTTTCCCCATTACTATTGGCTATCATCAAACTTGACTATTTGACTTTCTCTAATATCCCTTAGTCTTGACACTTATCGATTGTGCACTCTTCCTTAGGTCTTCATCAAATTTTTTTTGAACCCCATCAGTTAGTTCATGAAAATTAATTTTGAAATTCATGTGAACATCATTTGATGTCTGTGAGAATTGTTTTAACATCCCATAGACTACCCAATTTTAACTAATATGGGCCTTTGCCTGGGCATAAAGTTGACACTCATGCATATGTTTTTCATATTTTTAGCCAAATTTGAAGACTTGTATCTTTAAGCACAAAACAAGAAAAGACACCAAAATTTTATGAGATGGTATTAATACCACAAGGAGAAAAATCATTTGATCTGCCAACCTAGAAGGATTACTAAATGAAGATATTTAGTATGTAAGTTGGCAGACCCACTTGATCCTAGCTTAAAAATGGCTAAGTATGGAGATTTGGTCATTTCAATCTATGAAGCCATATTTGAATATGCATATCTTCCATCTTACTTCATCACATGAGCTAAAACTTGGTGTGAATGATATTATCATAATAATGAACCAACCCATATGACTAATTCTCCTTAACTTATCAATATGCATGAGGCCTGACCTCATGAATATGCTCCTTCGATTCTATTTGGGCTCTCCAAAAATTTACTAAGTATAGAAACTTAGCAAAAAATATTTAGGAGCGTACTTTAGATCCTTAGGCCTTTTGTTATGCTTAGTCAGATGAGATGAAACCTCGTATATGGCTACCTAAGATTATTGTGAAGAAACCCATGTGGCCAATTCTCTAATCACTCACTCCCACATGTGAAATCAATCTACTCAATACCATCTAGATTTTTTTATAGTTCTTTGATCAATAAAAGGGGGGCATGGGTTCTACTTCCTTCTCTATATTAGATCATGATAACTAGGCATAAGATGTTATGTAGGCCAAATATGTCTAACACCAATTATATATCCTCATGACACCATTTGTTGCTCAATGTTGATAGCCTCATTGTAGGCTAAGGAGAAAGATAATAGGGTTATTAGGGTTATTTTGAAGAAACATGGAATTCATTGAATTTATAACCCTTAAGAATGTCTTTATGGTAGTCACTTCCATTGAGTGTATTTATATTTTAACCTTTGGTAAATCTTGTGTAAATGAGCAATGAAGACACTCATAATATCATTTAGATTCCTATGGGAAAATGTAAAATGGTGATATAAGATAACCAAATCAATGGGAATCTTGAAGTGTTTAATAAACATGGTTTAAAGATCATTCCAAGAATTTATAGACTTGTTTAGAAAACCAAAATACAAGGCATAAGAAAAATCTTCCACGGAGTAAGTAAATAGCTAGAAATCTACATTATAATGTTCAATTTGTGTTTTGATAAAGCATATTTGAATGTTCAAATATGATCTTCGACTATTTGAATCCCATTTAGTATGTATTTAAGATAGAATTTTTTAGGATTCTTTGGCAAGTCATGGGTAGGCCCTGAAACATTCATAGGGCATCGACCTCCACCAAGCCAAATAAGATTATCCACCATTGGTAGGTTTTGAGGGGTATAAAATGTGTTCATAAATGGAGTTATAGCCATTACCAAACTATTAGCTAAGTGAATTTCTCATATTTTTTTCCTCCCTTTATTTACCATCAATTTTTTTTTGCTCAGTGAGTTTTAACAACTCAAAACCAACCCTTAAGGACTTTGATCATGTGGGTATCCATCTGCTTTCCAATTTAGATTATTAATTACCTGAGTGTGGGAAATGCTATTAATTTTTCAAGTTTAAAATTTTGTATTAAAACTTTAGTTTTAAGTTCAACCCTCCTTATAAAACCAGTCCTATTGGTGTGGGTTTTGACATGGCCAACACGAGGCAGATTTTGTTAAACTCTACCTCTCTTGAAAGGAGACTCATGAGAATCACCCCAAGGTTTATAACTACCTAGTCTAGGTATACTAATATTCACTCAATAACTTTTTATGACCATTCAATTTCAAGGCACATTTTCTAGTTTGAATCCTACTCTAAATATCAAACTTCATTTTAATGGGTTTTGGGTACTTTAACAATGAAAAATTCAATGCTAGTTTATCATTTTCTTTTATTAGGTTTTGTGCAAGTGCTTAAAATAGATTAAAAAGTGTTCATTTGAGTTTTTCCCAATTATAAATCAACATTTTAGGTATTTTTATGTGTTTGGGGTTGATTTTTAATATGTTCATTCCATTTATTTTAACATTCAACAATGCATTTGCATAATGGAAATAACTCTTGAAATCAAGGTATTTATAAATAATTAATTGCATTCAAATCCTATATTTTAATAATTTATTAAGAATAATAAAATAAAAGGTAGAGATAAATAAAATAAAATATTGTAAAGGTGAATAAAAATTGGAGATGATGATCATACGAACTCCATAAACTAGACTTTGATCTAATCAATGTTTATACAATCAAATATAGATCCAGTGCAAGCTTATAGGAAGATCAAACAAGGAAATAAGCCATTTCAAACACCATTTACATGTGTAGAATGAAGAAAATAGTCCCAAGTCTTCAATTAATCTATATTCATCATTTTCCCAATAAAGTTTTGACTTCAATACAATCATCCTGCAAAACATTTACTAGCATAACAATATGAAAGGAGTTGAGGAAGAGATTAATAGTTAAATTTTTCATAAATGAAAATGTGTTGGATAAAAATCTCTTGCAAAAGAAGAAAATCTAACCTTTTGAGTGTAAAAAAGAGCCAATATACATAAATTATTTCCAAAGGGAGTATTTTCCCTCCAAAAATCTTCAACAATCACCATTAAA
Organism: Torreya grandis; assembly: GCA_037957365.1. Classification (NCBI taxonomy): domain Eukaryota; kingdom Viridiplantae; phylum Streptophyta; class Pinopsida; order Cupressales; family Taxaceae; genus Torreya; species Torreya grandis. The sequence goes on along the minus strand of JARHVA010001222.1, from coordinate 418,312 downwards.
TCTCTAACTACTTCCTCCTATTCTCATTCCTATCACTTTCATTGTTTACCCTAAAAAATAAACCAAATTGAAGTAAAAAAAGGAAATTAAAAATATTGAGTAGTTTAATAGCATTAAATAACATGAAAAAGTTTTAAACTAAGAGGTATTGATCAAAACTAATACCATCATTGCATCTGGGCTAGAACTAACTTTTTGGCAACGTGAATGGTTTGAATTTTTGACATTAAATGCTTAAGTTAAGTAAAAATTAGAAGAAATATTTGAAAATAGACCCATTATAATTACTCAAGATTTTTGAGTGTCTAGGTTATGTTTTTAATTTACTATTTTTAATTTGAATTTTCTAGTTTTAATCGGGCTTTTAGAGCCCAAATAGAACTAATATGCTCATCTTGGACCAAATCATTATTTACATGCACATATATCACTAGGTGATTTTGGATAGAATTTTAAATTATGGGAGCCTAGAAATAATTTGGGTATAGACTCCTAATTATAAATTTTGGCATTCATTTTTGGCCTCATCATTCTATTCAAGATTTTGGGCAGCTAAAAACCTGATGGATATGTCTTTGGGGTTTCAAGGGGTCAAAATATTGGTGCAATTATAGTCAAGGGTTTGGGGGGAGAAACCTAAGATTATAAGGTTCAAGGTGGGGGTAACATATAACAACCTATTCAAGGCTTTAACCTTCAAAAAAAAAGTGTAGGATCCTTAGGATCTTGGATAACCTAGTTAGGGCTTGAGGTCTGACTAACACTACAAACACAAATTAATATGCCCAAAGACCTAGTTTGGGTTTTCAACCCCAACCACAGCTTAAACATTAATCTCAAAACTAATAAATGTTTAGACTCAAATTAATAAAGGAAATCCCTTACCCACCTAATTAGACTTAATCAAGACTTTAAATTCTAATTATAACTATGTACCATTTAAAAGACCCCCTAAACCTATTTGGGCTTTAAAATCATGACTAGGTCTAAGGACTTATAAAACTCAAAACCAAGGATAAATGGATTAGGAGAATACTAATTATAAATTTATAAATATAATAATGATAAAGTAGACATAACCTAATAAATTTGGAATTGTTTTACCAGACTTGGTGAGATTTTGTAATCTCAATACGAGGGTCTAGAAATCATTTCTGGGGGGAGGTCAAAACATGAAAGTTGTTTAAATGAGCCAAATTAACTATATAGATAAATTTATTAAGGTATAAATGGAAAAAAAATTTAACCCTATATAAAATTAATATATTTGAGCAAGGAAAAAACAACTGATCTAGAGACCCTTCAAGTGGGATAAGTACCTCTAAAATGGATTTTCAATCAAAGAGTAAAACATGAAACTTATATGCATGAGTGTAATTTATAATATTGAATATTTAATGGGGTTTCAATAGTCACATAAATAAAATTGACCTCCCAAATTATTTTTAGGTGGATGAGATATTAGAAAGGCAAGAATGTCACATGAGTAGAAGTACACCAAAAATTTGCTTTGGGGCCAAGTGATATATATGAAAGTTAACCATATAGACTTGGTAATCACATTAGAATAGGTTTCAAGAGTCTCAATGGAATGAAAATTGAAATTAAATCATGGAGTGGGTTAAAAGAGATAAGAGAACTAGGTTTCAAATGTAAATTGGGAGGTCAAAACTCCACTTTCATGATAAGTGTTATATATGAAGTTTTCATGAATAGATGTGGCATTTCTAATAGTGATGGTTTTGGTTCCTAGTTCAACTAAAAAATTTAAATATACCACCAATGAAACTTATGGGTGATGATAGTAATGATCCATGAGAATAAGTAGGAGTAGAGAAAAAGGAAAAAAAGGAGGTTTCTTGATTCTTGGAATAATTATGGTGTGTTGTTCAAGAAAAAACATAACCCTAAAAAAAATACATACATAATAAAAAAGGGTTAAACATTTATTCAACCTAAAATATAATGAATTAAAAGGCCAATTTATAGTTAATCAACTAGTTGGAGCTCCATTACCATATACTTTATCAATTACCAAGGCTTTCTATGATGAGTTTGCCACATATAACATATCCCTTAATCTATGGAAAATCTCCTTTCTTGAATGATGATATATGATAGGTGTAGTTTTAGGCATCATATTTTACACCAATAAGGGTGAATATATTCCATTTTATTATATAGGATCCTTCTATTGCACCAATAGTATAATCAAATATGAGGCCTTATTAATAAGATTATACATAAAATAAAAACTCCATATCAAGTATATTTAGGTCTTTGGTGATTATAAATTGGTTTTTAATCAAGTTACCAATCATTCCCAAAAAAAGTAATAGAATTTAATTTGATATAAATAAATATTGGATAGACTAAAAGAAAAATTTGACACATTTTCTATCAATAATATCTTACATAGAGAAAATTGTCATGAAGATGCACTTTCTAGTGTGGCATCCTTAATGTCTTTTGATATCATTGATTATTTTATAAATTTTAAAATACCAAATTTATTACAACCTCCCATTATATCAGACAAAATGGATGCTTTATCATTTCTTTCTATTACACACATCTCTAACAATATAGAATGGTACAATGACATTTTATAAATTCATATATCATGCTTACATACCATATAAATTCACATGAAAATACAAACATAATAAAAAAATAAATGATCTACATCATTTTATTATTATAATGAATTATTCAAACAATGTTTTGATGTACAATTACTTTGATGCCTAAATAAAGATGGAGGACAAATCACAATTCTAGAAATGCATGATAGTGAATATGGTGGGCACTTCAGTAGCAAGGCCATGTCATATAAAATATTATGATATGGTTATTATTATACCAAAATGGATAATTAATATATAAATCATGTTAAAAAATGTTTACAATGTCAAAAATATAGTAATTCAAATCATGCTCCATCTCATGAACTACATCTAATTGTTTGGCCATGGCCTTTTTATTTGTGTGGATTTGATTTAATTGAAAAAAAAAAAACATTTTAGCTATCTATATGTGGAAAAAATTAATAATCACAAGTAAAAAATATTTTAGTAAATGGGTGGAATCAATTCCACTTAAGTTTACCATAATGCATGATATATACAGGTTCTTATTGACCAACATTATCTCTTATTCAGGCATACCTTTAGCTATAATTACCAATAATGGGAAATCATTTAAAAATAAATTCATGAAATTAATTATCATAAAATACAAAATAAAACAAATTTTTTATAATCATTATTACCCATAGGGTAATGGTCAATAAAAATTAAAAAAATAAGCCTATTGCCAAAATACCTGACAAAATAGTTGAATGATATAATACATATTGACATCAACATATGGCATATGTATTATAATCATACCACACTATAATTTTTAAACCTAGTTAAGCCACACATAATTAATTGGTTTATCACACAAACTTGGCTCTAACAATTGAACTTGAAATCCTATCCTTGTGTGTTTCTCTCAAGGATATTATTAAATAAAATGAATACCTAGAAACATGATTACATCAGTTGGAACATTTGAGTGAAAAATACACACAATATATTGAACATTTATAGTTATATAAATATAACACAAAATAATCATATAAATAAATATCCACACTAATTTTATGTGGGTTAATTTTTACTAAAATAAAATAAAAAGAATACCAACGCAAAAAAAAAAACAAAAAGAGTTCAAACGAAATTGGTTGGGCCCATTCATAGTTACAAAATAATTGGGAAAAGGAGTATACTACATAAATAAAATTGAATTAATACCTATAAATAACCCAATTAATATCATTAATTTATGTATATATTATACCTAAAAATAAAATATTTAATAAAGTACAAAAGCATTCAATAAAATCCAAAAATATGAAAATATTCAGCATTCACAGGTTTACTAGATCCTTGGCATATATGTTATTTTATTTATTTTAGTACATATAATATCATTTGTTTTATATTAAAATATAATTTTAATTCATAATTTAATGTGATACATTAATATACTAAACACATGATACATGCACATACAGTTGTTGGATCTTTTTTCTTCCTTCCTGATACACTATGTTGGGGGCATATGCTTTCTTGATCATGACTAATATAGGTTACATTAATTTATGATCATTTATAAATGATCATTTTGAAATTATATACTATCACATAAACATATTTATACTCATTTTTACATCTTCATTGTGTACTTAATATGTTATGTTAAATGACATTTTTTCTAACACATATGCAAGAGTGAGTGTGATATCCTTATACTAGTTGATTATAATTCATTTATTCACATTGTCACTTCCTTGAGTGTATTTTATTATATTTATTATGGAACATTTGAATATGTTCCTTGATTTTTGGCCATTTTTTTATTGTGTTTTACTTTATTTTTATATTTGGAAATTTTAATATGTCCATTCAATTGTGTGACTATATGCACCTAAATCACTTGCCTTAATTATTCTATTAATCCTACAAATTTATCTAATAACCCTAGTCCTAGTCAATTAATTAAAATCTTGTTTCCCATATAATATTTCCCACATCCCATAAATCTTTTAATACCCCTATCAACAATTAATTACCCTATTATCCTACTAACAAGCCTACTTAACTACTAATCATATTTCATTAAGTACCCATTAACCTACTTGAAAATTAGAAAATATTATTTATTCACTTATCCCCTATAAAACCTAATACCCACACTTATCCTACATCCCTATGAACCTTAAACCTCATCTAGACCTCATATAATCCCCATTACCCCCTAAACTGACCTAGAAATCTCTAGAACTAGAAAAGGTCCTCTAAGATTATAGAAGTCTCTAAACTAGAGGCTTCTAAATAATTTAAAACTCCCCTAAAAATACCTCCACCATCCTATAAATACACATGATTTATCAATGTCCAAGATAATAATAAAATAATAAAATCCACAAGACTTCATTCTAATTTCATACCATCAATCTTAGAAGCATCCATACACCCTTGCAATCCATCCAACTATATAAGGAAATTATAAGATAAATCTTGAAATTATTATCAAAAAATCAACATACAATAAAATTGCAATGGAATTGGTTGTAAAATATTAGGGGGAAGATACAAGGGACAAGGTGATGGTAAGATTTAATTATGAAATTATTGATTACTCCTTCATTTCTCTCTTTTTGATGTTATTGTGCTTTTGGGTTTAAGTTACTATTTATAGTAGTTTTAATCAATGACTCAAAAATAAAATCATACATTGGAAACCATAGTGGGATGAACTCATTAAAATTTACCATTTTTCCTATTATATTTTTTTTTGGTATCTTGTTAGACTGATTGGAAGAAGGAAGAACTTTAAATTTCATCAATGTTTTCATGTACAAGCAAAAATAAATTTTGCTTTGTAAATCACAATATTGCATCAATAATTTTGACTTATAACAAGAAATTTTGCACTAACTATACTATTTAACCATTAAAAATTAACCATTTTGACATGTTCTTAGTATTTTGTAATACCATAACTCATAAAAGGTGATTTTTCTATAAAACTATGGTTTTGACATCTAAGTTGCCATTTTGTAGAAGATAGTCTTAAGGGCAAATAATCACTCTTGCATAGGTATTTATCCTTCCATAAGTTTTTTATTAATATATTTATCTTGTACGAATAGGTATAAAAGATACATATTTAACCTTATTATTTAGTTTATATTAATCAATACCATTGATTTTCAGTCATGATATTGAAACAAAGTTACGATATTGCCTTTATAAAAAGCAATTTTGATGTTTTAACTAAACTGTTAGGTTAATCTTCTAACCTTGAATTTGTAACATTTTTATATCCATATTTGGATATTTTATATACATAGGAAGGGGAGGTGTTACTTGGGATAACCCATTAACAATCCTAGATATCCCTACAACTATTATGTGAAATACAACTGATTCACAGTTGTGATCTTGACTTTTTGATTAAAAATGTTAGATTAATCTACTAACCCTAGATATTCAAAAATTATTCTATGTATTATTGATCATGAATTGTCCATTGGAGGAAGGAATAACTACCTTGAGTAATATAAATAATCCATATATACCCTTTTATCCACTTGGTTCAAAACCATGACTTGTGAGAAGCATTTTTGTTGATTATAAGCAATTTTGTTTAATAATAAGCAATTTTGATTTGAGTGATTTTAATACTATAGTTTAATATATAAAATTTTGTTTTCAATAATTTCATACACATTTTAGTCTTTCTTAGATATTTGTAATCACCTTTTTAATATTTTATCAGTCTAACTACTATATTTTTAGTTTTTTCCTTTGACGACAAAAACATAGATTAAGACTCAATATTGAATTTTAACTTGTGATATTGCTTTAGCATTACTGGTTTTGAATAAAAAATATAGTTATAGTTAAATTCAATAAATAGTTTGAAAAACCACATTTCACTAGTTCCAATATTACTTAGTACATGTGATTTTGTGCTTTCTAGAAGCAATTTTGTACTGAATTGATTGTGTATTTGCATTTTTATAGTAAAAGAAGTAGTTTTAACTATTTAAAAACTACTAATGACTTTCACACAAGACCATATTAGTGGGAGACATTACATTATCTTACTAACTCATGGTTTTTAGGAATATTTCTTAGTCTAAAAATTTTAATCTTGAACTTGTATATACCTTTATGCTCTTTTCTTGTTTGTTTAATTTCCTCACATAGGCAATTAATCGGATAAATAAATTTTGTTTGCCTATTTGTCAACCCATTATATTTTAGGATAGCACATGATGTGGAATTTAACACCAAACACTTGTTTAGTCACTATGGGTTGGTGACATGGATTTCATTACCATGCATTTAACCAAAATTTGTTTTCTTATGAAGTATAAATATTAGGTATAGTTGTCATTAGGGTAAGAAGTTGACCCCATACAAGTCATGTGTGAATGGGAAGAGTTAATTATCTAAACTAGGAATTAGATAACACCCTATATATTTTTGGGGCCCATGTACCTTATCATATCTTAGGTATTCCCTTAGACACCCTTGTGTATACATAGTATAAGACCTATCAACTATAACACGTACTTTGATGCTAGAGTTAGTATCAGCTCCCTAGTGACCATCAAGTACAAATATGGTTAAGAGGGTTTAGTACATTATGTAATTATTCACTAGCTTACAACCTCACTTATAAATCTATTAGGTATTACAAGCATTGAGATACGCTCCCTTTTGGTTGACTAAATATAGGGATTGTGTTTGGGTGTGCTTCTGTGCATATTATGGTAAGGCCTCTATTTTTTATGATTCAAGTGAGACTATCCCTTTTATTACCAAAAACACCTAGTAAACCCTTAGGACATATCCCATCTTGGGATCAAACTAATATTTTTCATCTCCATATCACCATCCACATCTTTTATGTATTAAAATTTTGTTTTGGAGCCAAGATTTAGTGGTCATTCATCATTATCTATCCTATTCACCACTTCATTAAACATATTCTAGATCAAAAATTATTAATAATTTGTAACCTTATTTGGCTTAATCTATCACCCATCATCTTACCATCTTATCTATTCATACCTATCACCCATATAATCAGCATCTTGCTAGTGTGAAAGGGTGTTTAGTCATCTCATCTTCTTTGTCTCCTTGGTAGATTGAAACCTTATAAATTTGTTACTTTGGTAATATTTGGATACTCTAGTCTTCATATCCTCAAAGTCAAATCTGAGTCACATATAATCATCTCTCTTGAAAAAGTTTAGTCTTAGGCTGAAGACAAAATTAGTATTCAAAATATCCTTCTCTCTCATCATCCTATATCAAAGTCACACCTAATAGCTATTCTCACATCACCCTCACCATATACCATGCTTATTAGAACCCATGCCCAAATTATAAAAATGGGAGAAAGATCTAATCAATAAAATGGCATCCTTTTGAATATATGTAAATAAAATTAGGATAATGATGACACACATAGTGCTATGCACACCCCTAAAGTGGAATACTAGTTTAAAAATGACTTCTTCCATAGTGATGAGGTTAGGGAAATTTTTTACCAATACATCTATGAAAATCATGATCAAATTCTTGTCTAGGTCATTGGAATGGGGTGTACACTACCCCATATATTTGATCCAAGCCTCTTTCAACATCTCATATACCCATCCACTAGACCTAATACTCCACCCCATCAAAATAATGTCAACCAAGAATAAGAAGAAGACAATCTTGTAGAACATTAGAAAAATTTCAAATAAGAATAAGAACCCCCCAAAAATAATTACGTTGAGGTTGACAAGACAATATCCACCTTGGAGGATTGTTTAGACCAATTAACTCAACAAAATAATTCCCTTAACTCCCAATTTTGTGTTTAAAACCAAAGACCCACTTCGCCAAGACCTAATTCTATAAATACCAATCTAGATTCATCAAGGCGTATAACAATCCAAGCACAAGCCTCCAAACCCCTAATAGACCCCTCATTTACTCAAGATTGGAGGATGATGAAAGATATTCTTCAATATATTGATCCTCATACCCAAATAATGATATATAAATATTAAGACTTTTATACGTCTCCCTTGGACATGAATATCTTACAAGTACTTTTCCTGATGCACTTCAAATTTCTAAAATTTGATAAATATAAGGGAAAGGGGGATCCATGTAAACATGTGTAGGAATTATATTTTGCATGTCATAAGGTTTTATATGATGATGCTTAAATTCTCAAAATCTTTCCCAAAATTCTCATAGGACCCACACTAGAGTTGTTTATTCATTTACCTAAAGGGTCCATATCTAGATTTAGGGAGTTAATATAAAATTTTGTACAATGCTTATCCTTCAACATTGAACATGGCATATCAATTATAGATCTTTATAACACTGAACAAATAAATGGGTATATCTTAGAAATATTCATAAAACTGTGGAGAAGACTTATTATTTAATTCTATTGCATGGTTTCTAAGAAGGAGTTAGCCAAGATATTCATTGAAAATATCAATTATAAATTAAAATACCAATTTAAACTATAGTGTGTCAAATATTTCAATGAATTCATAGAAAAGGGAATTCAAATTGAGAAGGAACTCATTGGTAAGGGTAAAATTAAATTGTATACCCAAAATGAACAAGGTTAGAATTAGGGTAATACCTTTTTGGGTAAGCCTAAGATCTTAAAAGAGAATAAAAATGTTGTATGGGATGGTGTTATAAATTCTAAACATGTACACATAATCCAAAAACACCCCATATTACTAAAACTAAAATTTTCTCTACTATTAGGGTAACAAAGGGAAAACCAAAGCATTGAATGGGAAAAAATCCTCTAAATAATCTTGGTGTACCCATAAAAATGATCCTACAATAACTAATTATTTCTAATATTATTAATCTCCTTGAAATCTTACCATTGGATGATATCAAGCCATGACCAAATTGGTATTGGGAAGATAAATTTTTATAATATCATAAAGTGAAGGGACATGATATATATAAATACATACATTTAAGGTACTATATCCAATATTTTATTTAGAAAGGAGATATAAAATTATAAGGGGAGAGCCCAACTAGTCAATATAAGAATCAATAATCAGAAATATATCAAGATGCCTTGCCTAAGCATGATCAGAGGTAAAAGAAGCCACTCAAGTATTTGGGTCAATCCTCCACTTCTAATATAATTAGTTATCAATCCATCCCATACCAATACAATAATACCATTAAAATATAATTCCCCCAAGATCCCACACATCCACCATCCACCATTCTCAAAATTAATAGGGAAACATATGACTATGTAGTTACTACATGGCATGACAAGATCACTATTCTTGGAGCACCTCTAAAAGACCCATCCACCTACACATATCAAAGAGTTAATATTTATAAAAAAGTATAAATTTCCTCTAAAAAACTATATAATATCATCTAATAGCTTGGAAAGACCTCAAGTCAAATCTATCTCATGGATATTCTTAAGACATCATCAGTACAATAAGATATTCTCAATCAAGTCCTAAATGAATTAAAAGTCCCTAGGGATATTAGCACAAGTAAATTTTAGTCTTTGGTGGGTCATTTATCTCCATCCCAATAGATTAATTTCAATTCATAGGATATGACACCTATAGGCCCTCATCATAACTATCCACCATTCATTGAAAATTCCATTACCAATCATAAGATCCCATGGGTACTCATAGATGGAGGGTCAGCCTTGAATTTGTGTTATATTGACTTTTTCAAGAAATTGGGGTACTCTAAGTCTTCACTGGGCCTACTTTGATAATGATCAAAGTATATAATAATAATGATATTCCTTATTTAGGCACTATTTATCTTCTTATAACTACAAGAACTATAATCCACTAGACCCTAATTCATGTAATGGACATTAATATCCTATATAATTTAATTTTTGGATGTCTATGGATTCATGAAATAAAATCCATTCCCTCTACCCTCCATCAATACCTAAAATTCAATCATTCTCCATCATAAGGGAAATACAACACTTTTAAATATATTAAATAGAATAATCTAATACTACTTACTACTAGCCCAACAATCATAGTTCATCTTTTAATCCCAAAGCTATGAAATATATCCATCCTGATTATCTATCACCTGATTCATCTGAATCCCTAAGCATCACTCATATTAAGATCAATACTAAGGGATATGGTGAATATGAATACAAAACTCTTTGTGTCAAAAATATACATTTATCCCCATGTAACTATGGGTCCCCTAATATGAGGCAATATAAACTCATTGTTTACCAATTCAGGTCTATGGCATTCACTAGTGAAGTTATGCTATCAGATGAATACTTTGATGGGCCTAATGATTCATGGGTTTTTATTGAATATGAGTGCCTAAAAATTCATCAAAATAAGTACCCCTAGCTTTAGAAGATGCTTTAGAATATGAATTATGATGGCAAATGACTAGGAAGGAATGAACAAGGTAGGATAAAACCTATAGGGGTTAAAGAACACCCAAAAAATCTTGTCTTAGGGTAAAAACATTTAGGTTTTAACCTAATAAATATAATTATAAATACTTATTTAGCTCTTAAAGAGTTTACCTCTGATTAATAAGATGAAATAGGTTTCATTTATAGTCTTTATAAAGACTTAGCTATGACTAACCTCTTCCCTGACACCATCATCTCCACTATCAACATCTCCATCCATTATCCCACACTCATATAATGGGATTAGAAGAAAAATTATTATTTTTATATATTCCATAATGATGAAGCCATTATTTAATATCTTAAAACTAGATATTTTATGCCATCAGGAGACCAAAAGAAAGGATTATCTATTAAACTAAATAAATCCATGTATTTTGGAGACAAATAAGTGTCACTAAATAAAATTAAAGAAGAATAATATGAAGTAATGAACCCTCTCCAAATGAGGAATAGATCTAGTCCACTCCTAATAAACTAGAGTCTTATTTGGAATTAGATATAGAGCTCCCAAAATAATTTACTTCAAGAGAAGAATTACCATCACTCCCAACATATCTTTAGGATCAGTCACCTCCTCTTGTTTATGAGGTTATAGAATTAAATATTAGAATAGATGAAAGTAATAAAATAGTTAAATTGGGCCCAATTATTATATCTAAAGAGAAACAAGTCCTCATTAAGCTTCTCACAGAATATATAGACATATTCATATCAAATTATTCTAACATCCCTGGGATTGATCAAATCCTAATAGTACACCAATTAGTGGTAAATCTAAATGCAAAATTGGTTAAGCAAAAACTCCACAAAATACACCCCAAGGTGTACCTATTTATCAAAGAAGAATTATATAAATTATTAGAAAACTAGGTTTATTTGACCAATCAAATATTCTGAATGGATATCTAACATTGTTCCCATGGCCAAACCACAAAGAGGAATTAGAATATATACCAACTTTTGGGACATAAATAAAGATTGTCCCAAAGATTGATTTTCATTACCTAATATAGATATGATCATGTAATCTTCCATAGGGTATGGGATGTTTTCCCTTATCAATGGGTTTTATGGCTACAATCAAATTAAAATTGCTCCCAAAGATCAACACAAAATTACATTTATCACTCCATAGGGGAAATTTTCTTACCAAGTGATGCCTTTTGGTCTAAAAAATGTGGGAGATAGTTACCAAAGGGATATTATATTAATATTACATGATATGATTCATGATATTATATAAAATTACTTGGATTATATACTAAGAAAGTCTAAGCTCTGATCAGAGCATCTTATAATCCTAAGAATATTTTTTGAGAGGCTCAAGGAATACAAGTTTCGAATAAACCCTAAGAAATGTGTGTTTGGACTCACCTTAGGTAAACTTTTAGGGTTCATAATTTATAGAATATGAATTGAATTAGATCCTACCAAAGTAAAAACAATTTTTGAAATGCCTCCTCCTAATAACTTGAATTAATTAAGAATCCTTCAAAGGAAACTTTAGGATATTCATTGGTTTATATCAAAATTGGTAGACAAGTTTTATCCCTCCACCCATATCTTAAATAAGGGAACCCATTTTGACTGGAACTCAAAATGTTTAAAGGATTTTGATAATCTAAAATAATATTTGGTGAAGCCTCTAGTTTTATCAACACCTATCTTGGGAAGGTTGTTGTTATTGTATATCTTTGCTACATCTTATGATATAAACTCCTTACTAGATCAAAATAATTATGAAGGTAAATAAATAAAAATTTATTATCTAAGTGTAACTTTAATCTCATACAAGGTTAACTACACCCTTATTGAAAAAGATTTTTTTTGGTACTCTTGGCCTCACCAAAAAACATGCATTATATGTTTAATAACCCATTAAATCTCATAGTAAAGGTTGGTCCCCTCAAGTGCATGCTATCTTAATCATATATAATTTGTATAATGTCTAAATGGATCATGTTACTAAGTTAATTTGATATATAATATGTAAATAAAAAGGACATTAAAGGACAATCCATTATGGATCAACTTTTAGTAGAACCTATTGCAGACACTAAGCCCCTAATCATAACCTTCCCATATGAGTCTTTACTAGATAATAAAGAATCAATTATTTGGAATTTATATTTTTATGTCTCTTTCACCACACATGGTTTAAGAGTGAGAATCCTTTTGGTATCTCCATAAGGTTACCTAATCTATAAATAATTAGTGAACCAATTGAAGTAAAATTTTTAGTCAATAACATTCAAGCAAGTTCTTAGGGTAAGTAATAAAGCCACTGACTTAATGTCCAATATTGGTTCTTTAATAGATCTTCCCAAATATATACCCGAAGGTAATTTTTTACTTAAATAATTTTTATATCTGAGTCATCAATCGATGGATCATTATGAATTTTGTGATATACCTGATCCTAGTCTACCCTAGTATCATGACATTTACACTTATCTCCATGACAACACTCTTCTACCAAACCTTAATTGCCACTAATGTAAATCCTTCATTCATTGCACATCCCATTATACCATCCTTAGTAGTACACTCTACTAATGAGGCTATGATAGGATTTTGATGAGATTCCTAACATTAGAGGAGGACACTCTTTTAATCTACTAGGTACACGATAGTATTTATCATGGTCATGTTAGTGGGATGGCATTGGACAAGAAATTACACTAGACTAGATACTATTGGACCATGATGGATCATGACTCTTGCCACTATGTGCATAAATGTGTATCCTATCATAATCATGGTAATCTCATTCATGTTCCAACATAAGAATTGGATCTTATAATGATCCCATAGGCATTTTCAATATGGGGACTACACCTAATTGGAAGGATTAATCATACATCCTATGATGGACATAGGTCCATAATCATGGATATGAACTAATTCACTAAATGGGTCAAAGAAATTTTACAAATCTATACCAAAGTTTTACATATATCAAAATTCATTTTGAATCAAAATATTTACTACTTCGGAATCCTAGCCAAAATTATATCAGATAATAAAAAATCTTTAAAGAATTAGGAACTTTAAGACTTATGTAATTTTTATCACATTGAACATCATTTTAATACATACTAATATCCCCAAGGTAATAGGCAGGAAAAAGTGACCAATAAAATGCTTCTCAAGGTTCTCAAGAAAATTGTTGATGATGTTGGTAAAAATTGGCATTTATAATTGTATCAAGCCATTTGGTCTTAAAGAACCAGTATCAGAACACCTACTGGGGCCACTCTATATTCACTAGTCTATGGCATAGAATCAATATTTCTTGTTGAAGTTGAGCTCCTCTCCTTATGAATCTCTTTGTGAAGCATGATTACTGATCATAATTACAAACAAGAAAGGATAAAAGATATATATCTATTAGATTAAAACCATTAAAATTCCTTGGATCACCTTAGGGCATATCAAAATAAGCTTAAGTTCCAATATCACAAGAAGATCAAATTTTGAAAATTTGAAGTTGGTGATCTAGTCCTAAATGAAAAATAGAAAAACATGAATGCAGAAACAGAAAATAAAGGCCAGTTTGAAGTAAACTAGCTTTAGAACTATGTTATTATTGCAAAATTTGTATTAGGGCCTATAAATTTACCACATTATATGCTGATGAGCTTGATAAGCCCATGAATATTATACATTTGAAGCATTTTTATACTTGAGGCCTCAAAATAACCTCTGTATATAAGTCCCCAATCTTGGGGTCACATTCATCCATCACCATTCCACCTATCTCATATTTTTTATTCCATCCCATAATTTATATATGACCCTATTCTTTATAATGGGTATATAATATGTGTTTAGGGGAAATTAGGAGATATGAGTTTCAAATTGAGGCAAATCATTTCTAAAAGTGCAAAGAGGATATCTATTTAGGAGTCACTTAGAACATATAATCTACTTTAAAACATCCACTCATTCCATTTTGACATCTTAATATCCCAATCATATCCTCATTGATGAGTCTTCTTCCTCTCAACCTCAATCTCTCCAAATTTGTCCATCCACATTCATCTCCTAAATAGAAATTTGCATGAACCTACTTACCTCATCACTAAAGAAGGGTCATTTAATGTTCGTACTCTAGGGTCCATAATATGCTTTGTAACTAAATCATGATCATTCACTTTAAACCTTAATCACTATTATTATAACTAGTTATTTATCCTTGTCCCACTTACTAAATTTTATTTTGGGCACAATTTACCCTTGTACATATCCATTTATCCATATAACTAAGGTTATCTTGTATATACCTATGATTATTCCCCTTTTTATTTCTTAGTTATTTTGTCATTTTTAGGATTTATACCATCTTGTAAATAATACCATCCTCTTCCTTTAATTTACAATGATTTCATTGTCCTTAGAAATTATGTATTTGAAACTATTTAAATTACTTTAATACCTATAAGAGTCTATGTATATATGTTTTTATTTTTCATTAATTTTTAAATGGTTGTGTTCAAATTTTCTTCTTAAGCATTAGTTTTCATACTTATTTTTTATTATACTTATATATAGTCAATATATATATATATATATATCCTTATGTAAATAATGGCAATCACTTTATTAATAATTATTAAGTCTTGAAAATATGTTATCCTTTTAATACTTTTTTTTAACATAGTAGTTAATTATCTTGTTTAGTTGTCTTTTTATGTTGTATTTTAAGTGTTAAATTTTTTCCCATTTTTGATAAAGGGAATGAGGATGGTCTTAAATGACTACCCAAAATAGAAATTAGGAGAGTCACTAAAACAGATTTCCCATGCACTTTGACTTCAATATGACCTTTACTATCCTCATGTCATGGGTACACTTATACTTATAATTGAAAAAATAAATTGGATTTAATACATCTCTAATGGTTTCAATTTCCCACCGTATTCCATCCCCCTAATAATTATGTTATCTTGTTTGATAGTTCTAGCCTACTACCCAACACCCATGTACCTCTTTCATGTAGGAGGATTTTATCCAACATTATTTTGTGAGACATATGATTAAATCAATGGATTATTTACTAGCATATATTATCACACATTACATGTCATTATACCATCACATTATAAACATGAACAATAAACATCACCTACATCTAAATCATAACACATACTAGCCATCCATATCCCTCTATCAAAATCATATAATCTATATTCATAATCTCATCCATAACTACTCATAATCATATGAACATAACATCCAATCACATAATCAAAATCCATAAAAAAAACATCCATATATCTAAAAATAATAAATTCATGAACATAACTAAGTCCATCCATCATTATTAACATAATAACATCATCATATACCACATAAACATAATATAAACAATCCATAATGTCGACAAGAGTCCATGTCAAAATATATAACTACAAAATGGGAATCAATGTGCTATAATAAATACATGTCCATACCATAAAAATTGTCTCACAAATATAAATCTAGAATCATTATTGTCTTGGTGGTCTTATATTAGGTTGATGCATAAACTAGGAAGAACTAGCTCTTAAAGTTGGGGCACACTAATCTAATATCACTACTCCTTCATACAAATATCTTTAGTATTGAGCCTCTAATGTTAGCCAACATTTCTATCTCATCACCATCCCCATACCCCATTACTCTACTAAAATATCATCCTCCTACTTGTCCTTTTTTACCATCTATAATTCTATTTCTCTCTCCCTTGGCCTTGATTGAAGTTATTTGATTTCCCTCATAATGAATTTTTATGTGTATCCTAACTTTGAATATGCCTCTTAAGTGTTGTTATCTATTCATCTTGATCCTATATCTAGCCCAAATTATCATAAAAGGATACCACATACCCCATTAAGCATGTAACTTGTCTAAGTAGCCTTTCTATGTATCTATCCCTCTAAATTATTTGTCAATGTAAATATACAACCATCTTATCCTGCTCAATTTAGATACCTATAACCTCTATAACATGGGCTTGTACCTATCTCATTAGCTTGTATAATAATGACTAATCATCCTAAATCAAAGGTGTCTTAGATTATCCTACATCATCTAATCCTAATGTCCTCCTTACTTAATCCCCACCTCTAGTCTGGTCTCCATTCTAGATGCCCTAATCTCCCACATCAATATCCATAACATCTGGACCTTCTTGTGCATCCTGTTGACCCTGTGATTGAGGATTTGGTATCTATAATCACTTCCTCCCTAACTAAGCTCGTGCCTATAGTACTATCCATACAACCCCCTCTTCAATCTAGATGGACATCTAAGTAATTTATGAGGTCATCTCTAGGCCCACCAAGCCCTATATGCCATAGTCACTCCTAGATCTAGTATGGGAGTCCAATAATCCCATATAATAGTATAAATGTTCTCATATTCTACTCTTTCTAGTGTTTTATCTACTAAACTCCCCGATTGTAGTTTCTCCCTAGCACTATGAGCAAACATATGTAATTCCTCTTTAGGAACATTATTCTACCTACCTAACTACCACTACACCCAATCAAGTCTGTATCTATCAATAATATAATCACAATGGCCCATAAAATAACAATATATAAGCATAAAATAGGCCACATTTACATCCTCATCCCATCTCCACTAGATTTATCTATATGGTATTCATGTGATCTAATTAGCTCATAGATTTTTAAATACATGTCTATAAAATTGCATATCACCAACATGGGATCTCTCCAATCCAAGAAAAATATACCATATGAATACTAAAGATTAGTTAGGAACCCTATATAATTGAGTGTTAATTGGTCTATCTATTACAATGTGCTTCCAAATCCATATCTATAATATTAGGGAGGGACCTATTCTCACTCTGCTATAGGCCCTGATGTCAAGCTCTTTATATATATTGGCCAATACCATGGTACACTAATAAAAAACTAGATAATCCTAAAGCATATCTCATACCACATCCCCCAACCCAGGATAGAGCCACTTTTCATTATACTTGTAATAATAGACATAACTAAAAGAGTCAAAATATCAATAGTCCTGTCTCTCTAGGCTCTATCAATATCTACTCATGAATCATGAACTCCACTCTACATCCATCCACACAGTCTTTACACAGTCTCCTTAAGGATATGGTATCACTAGTATATCATATCACCTCTCATTGAAAGTAAGAAAATACTTAGTACATCCTTGAATGTCACTATCATCTCACCAGTAAAAAAAAATGTATTAGTCTATGAATTCTATCTCTTAATCAGGGTTGTAATCAATGTGTAAATGACAAAATCAATTAGTTAGGTACATATTACTCACTAGTGATCCTACATTAGCTATCGTCTAGTGCTCCTAGACTCTTTTTATTGTGATGAGTGAGGAATGTGATCCATATCTTTGTACCTTGAGCATAATATAACTATAGAAAAAAGTCCAAATGACCCTTTTACCCACATATTTTCCTATTTTCCCTTAATTCACCCCCCTTTTATCCATTTCATCATGTTTATCCCTTCCTAACTATATTATATAACAAATTCAACTAATTATGATCTTATAATCCCATTTTACATCATATTATCTCATTTAATCACATTATTGCCATCCTTAAGTCATTTCACAGCACTATTATAGGGCATAGCTTCTTATTCCCTGCTTTGTATCCAAAATCCTGAGTTAGAACTACATCAGCCTAAGGTCTCTTAAGACTATGTAGGTATAACCTAGACATTATTTAAGGTTCCTAGGGATATCTCGAACACTACTAACATTTGATCATATCCTATCTCTTATGGGTCATGTGAAGTTATTGTTGACCAAATTTGACTTTTAAGTCAAATTAAGGCACCTATAGGTAAAAACATGACTTTATAGGTCTATAAGGGGTGAAATATGAGTATAATTAGGTGTATTATGTTAAAATTAATTTTAATTAATGTTATATTGGCTTTGGTTAATTAGTTTCTATGTCCATTTATCATTTTAGGTCATTTTAGGGGTAAAAAAAGGTGCATTTAATACTTTATATGGGTTTTTTTGGAATATGAAGGTGTCAAAATTTATTTCATTCCCCATGTGTCATTATAAGTCTTAATTAACTGAAAAAACTAAAATATGGTAGGTTATGTAGAAGAGAAGATAATGTTATACTAAAAGGAGAAGAAAATGGCACTTGTAAGCCTCTTTGGGAAGTGTACCACTTGGAAAAGGTTTAAATGTGACTCTTAATCTTCCCCATGCATAGTAACATGCCTTATTTGATCTATAAGTTCCATTTTGAGGTCAAAACCATTCTACACCTTTTTGGGCTTTCTAGACACATAGAAGTGACTTGCAAGTTTGTACTTGGTACAGTCAACAGAAGGGGTTTTAGGAAAAATGATACTATGGGTATATTATACACTAAACAAAATTATATTTACTATTATTTTGAGGAGGAATGGTGGTTTGAGATTTATGAACCATTCCTAAGAAGTTGAAATTTCAAATTTACTTATTAATCTATGTAGCCTATAGGTTTTGCCTTGGTTTGGAAAATTATGTAAGAACAAGTTGATAATTTTGATACCAAAGGATTTTGAATTTCCACTCTAATTTTTTACATACTTAGTTTCTAGTTTCAAGTTGTTTTGAGGAGCTAATAACCTCAAATTTGTAGATTGGTCTCTTTTTAGTGCAATGGGTAGTTTTCACTAGTTTCAGGAGCTTTGTGCTTCTTCATGGATTCATATGGTTGTGTTAGTGTCTTTTATATATTTTAAAGGTCCTATTGATTCTATATAGACATTTAAACATAATTATATAAGGCACCTTTATGTTTTGTAGTCATGAACAATAAAATATAGTCAAGCAGTCATGGATAGCCACTTATAGGAGCTCTCAAGAGCCACATCCATGTTGAAAAGAGTATTTTGGGTTTATTTTAGGTTACGATTAGATAAAGTAATCCATATGAAACCTTAACATGGTGTCAAGGTTGTGTTACCTACTCATGATCCACTCATTTTGCTCACAATGTTACATTCTCTACCTATAGACCTTTCAAGGTGCACTTCCAAGGGTGTCATCATGATGTCATGGTATGATTAGAGCTTTAATAGTGGTCCCTAGAATTATGAAGCATAAGAAATCCATTTTAAGTCTTGATAGAGATCTTGGAACACTAGATTCAAATGACAATGTATATGGTTCATTTTATGATCATTGTTTAAGCTAAATCTGTCTGTATTATAGAATGACCACCTATAGGTGGTACAACAAAGCATGAGAACATCTTTTGAGTTGTTGAAACACGTGGTAAATCTTTATTTGAGATATTAATATGATAAAGGTAACATTGAATACATATTCTTAAGTTAATGAGTAGAGAGAAGATACAAACCATGCTTAAAAGAATCTAAACATTAATACAAGGACCTTTTCCCAAAAGG
This sequence comes from Torreya grandis, assembly GCA_037957365.1. NCBI lineage: Eukaryota > Viridiplantae > Streptophyta > Pinopsida > Cupressales > Taxaceae > Torreya > Torreya grandis. The sequence goes on along the minus strand of JARHVA010001222.1, from coordinate 397,826 downwards.
AGTAGAATAAAGGTCCTAAGGGTTTTTGAATGTCTTATATCATGTATACCATGGATAGATGGAACACCTAGCTAGGTGTACATTTAAAACACTATCATAAACAAGAGATAGGCTATTTTTGGATAGAGGATGATCAATAGAGAGTGGTATTTTGACGGCTCAAACTTACCAATGGAGACACTAAAAACAACTAGTATCCTCTAAAATCCCAAGTCAAAAGAAACCTCTTACTCCTCTAAGTTAAAAAATAGGCCATGTTTTCATGATTGAATATTTTTTATGATGGATATGTAATTCATTATCTAAATTACCATCCAAAGAAGTTGATAAATGGCATCGTGTTCCCATATGACCATTCTCAGTTTGTATAGGTTCCTAAAAGTCTACCTATAGGCAGACAATGAGATAGCATGATGTTTGATAGTGTTTTAGTTCTTACAAGTAGATGAAATTATAAAACATATGCTTGGTGACATAAAAGGGGTTAATGTAAAGGTTATCAAACATCATAATAAAGTTTCAAAAGGAAAATAACATCTACAGTAGGGGTGAAAAAGTAGGGATGCCTTAGTCATGACAAAGAAGAAACTTAGTTTAGGAACATAAGATGCATATGAGGATTAAAGGAAGTTTGGATGATTAAAGAAATATATTATCACTTACATGAGCATAATATTGACCTCAAAAGATACAAAAAATATAAAATAGGCCTAAACACACTTTCTAAACTCCAACATACACCTACAGTCAACTATGTATGACTATATAGGGTAGTGAGCAAGTAATTTGGACTTTTAAAGGTATTTGCATTTCAAATAGGTTGATAGTAGGTTTAAATTGATAATAAATAGCTCGGAGGGATTAAAAATGGTCATATACTAATTCCAAATTTTATCCCACTTTAAAACATCTACAAGTAACCTCCTCCAAAGCAAAACACAGTCAGTTGAAGGTGACTGGGGTAGACATTGGACTAAGGAGTGAGTTTGAGTGTTACCAATGAACTAGGGTGATACAAACAAGATCCAAATAAGTGTCTATGATCCTAATAAGATCTAGGTTTATCAAAAAACATTTTTCTAAGATCAACTCATGTAAGATACTTATAGGTATGTTCCTTAGAAACATGAGATAGTCATGAGGGACACTTTATTTTACAACTCAATGTGTGAACAGGGGTATAATGAAAGTATAGAAAGATGAATGGATTTTAAACACACATATATTGATTGTATAAGTATTAAAAAAATATTATGTGAAAAATTCATAAAGGAGGGTCTCTAACTAGGATATATAGTCTATTCTTGGAACATCTTGCATAGTCTCTACTTGAAGAGGTTTGTCTTAGAAATTAAGGAGGTTTGAGGGTATAAACACCTTACCAAGGGTTAAAAGTTTGAATAAAGAATTTTTATGATTTTTTTTAATATCTTAAAATGGATATTTTGTTTGAGAGAATAGGTAAGGTAACCTCTATTTTATCTCAGATAGGGGGCATTTTCCCATACATAAACCCTATAACCTTAGGAAATGAGAAGAAAAAGGTGAACTAGAAGTTGATTTAAACTTGAATAGAGGTTTATAAAGTTCAATGACACATACAAAAAAATGATAAATCAAATAAGAAAGAGTGGAATTCAACAGGGTACCTTACACTCCGAAAGGTGCAGTCAAGCATATTGAAGCATGGTTATGCCTAAAAGGCCACATAAGAGGTCACTTTAAGTTTTAACATGAGAGGAGATTTATAGCGGGGTTAAACATGTATATTGGATAATTTTGGATGTTTTTTATCTTGTGTAATGTATGGAAGACATAAAAAATTCATTTTAATCTTGAAGATGCACACATGCCTACTATGCATGGCTAGCCCTAGAAGGCAAATGAGAGTCCAAGTTCACATGTAGACTTTGGTGATATTTCCAAAAAAAAATTTCATGCTTGTGATGAAATTTAAAACATGTTAAATCCATTAAATTTTAGGATAAATCATATAAGATCCATTTTGTCTTATTAATCAACTTAGACTTATACAAAAGGAGAAAAAAACTAAATAGGTCAAGTTTTGGTACTCATATCTTTCATGATGTTATCTATGGGTGAAAAATAATATTAGGGAAGATAATAGTGGTCTTAAAAAGCCAATTCTTTTAGTTTTTTTGCAACTCTAACATGATTTTTTTATGAAACAACCTTAAGAGGTCAAACTGCTCAGAAACCCTTGTAAAACCCTTAAAGGAACCTGATTGGAGAAATGAGGTTGTAAATGCATCCATATGGAAAAGTATGACAATGAAATACTTTTTACCTTGGAAATGACTCTCTTAGGCTCCCTCACATGTTTTTATACTATATGAAATTATATGGATGGGGGAAAAATAGGTTTCTTCTCACTATTTTCTATATTTTATAGGTTATATGAGGTTTTAAGAGATGTAATGAATATTTATGGAAATATTAAGACTTAATATAACTAAAAATATAAATATAATTATTTTAAACAACTCCTATGTGTCCAAAAAAGGTCCTTCAACTCAACCAGTCAAAATTGGTCTAATGGACAAACTAGGGAGAAGTGGGAAAACTTCAAGTGGATGGTTTTTTAAGGTGTCCTTGGTGATTATAAGGCCATGGAGGGTATTTAAGGTGTAATTTAATTCCTTACATGTATTTTCATGAGAAACTAATTTTAATTTTTAGGCCAAGTGTACAGGGCGCGTGGAAGAGCAATTTTTTGGATAGTAGATGATGATTGCTCCTTTCCATGTTATTCCAAATGACTAAGCCTACAAATAATGCATGTATAAGCATGTATTATATCCTTGAAATTCATACCAATCATCATACCTTGTCATAATTATATATAAGGTGTTTAAATAGGGCTAATTATGTAGTTAGTTTTTTTGAGCCAGAATGGGGAAATGTATACCACTTTTCATGAGGTTTATGTCCTAGATTGACATTTTTACCTATATAAATTTCATGGTTTATCCCATAACCTCTCAAAATGTGAAATTAAATCCATGAATTATATTTATACATGTCCTTGTGACCCTTTGACTTCTTTCTTCTTCCCTCTCTCATTAATTTTATAATAACTAGCCATTTTAACATTATATTGGATGCTTCACCTGAGTATGGTGAAGCCATAATCAAATGTATACCTTTTGATCAATAATAAAAATTATTGTTACCTCTTCCATGAGTATTCTTAGTATGTTCATTTGAAATGTTTGATTTTTCATAAGTGAAGACTATGGATTCCTTAGCATTTTTTGTCATTCTTTCATCCTATTTATAATTGGAAAGCTTCTTATTATAGGGAATGTGAAGTGTTTTAGGAGATTTAAAGGATTGAGTGAGTTATTAATTTCATTATTTCCCTCATATTCCTCTTTTCTATCCCTCCTAACTTTACACATTCATCCATAACCTCACAACGTAACATTGATGTGAGAAGATGAAGATTGGAGAAGTATATGTTCAGTTTGTCATTTGATTTCAAGTGTAATATGCATATGGTTGGATGCCAGTAGTAAAGTTGTTGTATCACCTCCATTAGGTTAGTTTAATTTAAGTTATCTCTCTCCCTTTTTAGCCCCCAAGTTAATAGTAGTTGCAATCCAAAGTGGTACATCAAGGGAGCTAGTGCTATCTAAAGACTCAACTCATTCCTTAAGATACCCATAAGCCTAGAAGTGATTCCATTATTCCACTTGGATGATGAGATATTTACATCTCCTAAAAGGGTGAAAATCCAAGTGACAGTAGTTATTGAGCTATGAAACTTATTTTAAAAGTCATCTAATATCAATAATCACTTGTCAAATACCCTTTATAATCCTGTAGATATACCTTGCATGTGTCCTTGCTAGGGAGTTGTCACCAACCTATGAAATATCTCATATTTTTATTCCCAAAACAATGTCAACATCTCAAGGATTTTTATCTTATCATATTAATCAAACAACCTCCCTCCTAGGCATTGGTCATTGCCTAAGACTTATCTTTTGAAACTAAGTCACCTTATCCAATAGTAATTCTACTTGGGGCATCTTAATCATATCTAAATTATAAATTGGGGCATCCCAACCCCTCATCATCTGGATCTTAACTCACCTTGAGGATTTCTTTTTGAGTGGCCATCTAGCTCATTCCTCCTTACATGGTACTCAAGGGGGAATCATGTCTAATAACATCCTATGCTAACTCATCCATGAAATGGTTTTGTTTAAATACCTTTACTCCTTCCACTTAGACCACTCTCAATTCCATTTCAAAGAGGGATAAAATGTATGTACCTAAATCCACTTGCCTTAATTATTCTATTAATCATACTAATTTATCCAATAACTATATTCCTATCCAATTAATTAAAATACTATTTCCCATATAATATTTCTTATATCCCATACACCTTTTTATACCTATATGACCAATTAATTACCCCATTATCCTACTAACAAGCCTACCTAAATATTCACTATATTGCATTAACTACCTACTTTCCCACTTGCAAATTAAAAATTCCTTTTTTTTCACCTACCCCCTATCCAACCTACCACCCTATCTTCTCCTACATAGATATGAACATTAAACGTCATTTAATCCTCATCTAATCTCCATTTCCTCTTGAACTAACCTCAAAACCTCTAGAACTATAAAGCCTCTTCTAAGATTCTATAATTTTCTAAACTAGAGACTTATAAATAATTTAAAATTCTTATAAAAATCCCTCCACCATCTTATAAATACACATGATTGGGTTATTTCCAAGCTAATAATAAAATATCTAAGCCTTGATTCTACTCTCATACCAACCATTTTAAAAGCATCCATACACTCTTAGAATCATCCAGCTATGAAAGGAAGCCATTAGAGCAATATTGAACCTATTATTTCATCAAATTGCATTGGAATTGATTGGAAAATCTTAGAGAGAAGACACAAGGGACAAGGTGATGGTAAGATGTCATTCTTAAATTGATAATTATTCCTTCATTTCTCTCTTTTTGATGCTATTGTGATTTTGGGTTTAAGATAATATTTATAGTAGTTTTAATCAATATCTCAAAAATACAATCATATAGTGTCATCTGAATATGCCCCTTGTTTGTGGTTTCCCTATTACCCCTTTTTAACATTGAGTGATCTTGTTGTGTGCTTGATTTTTTTTTTTGAGTTTATATTGTTATTTTATAGACATTTATATATTACATATCATGCATATTAGGGTTTTTGGTGATTATATACTATAAGATTCATTTATATATCTAGTTAGACATGATACACTTATATGTTACATGATTCATACACATATTATATAGTTATATTATCCTTTTAGGTAAGGTAACTACCATATTTTATTTCCCTCACATCAAAATGGGGGGGGACATTAGAAGGTTCATGTCATACAGACATGACATTCACAATTATACAATTCTCATAATTTATATATTTTTATTATAGTTTACATGATTCATATATACACTTAGGTCAAAATCCTATAATTTGCACTATTTTTTACAGATTTGGGACATAGTTTTTAAGATTTGGTACAGATATTATACATAGTTACATAGTATATTTTACATTTTAAAAAATAATTCAAATTGATACATATTATAGGGCATATTTGATGAAAGTGCACCAAAAAATGTAAATACATATTCAAATGTATTTACCAAGAAGAATTGATACTTTACCAAGAAACACCATTTTCACTAGGAAATACCACTTTGAGCCTTTCATGTCTATATAAGCTATATAATTTTAGTAGTGAGTTTGAGATTCAACACCATAAATTTCCTAACATCACTTCCATTTTTTAGGTTAATTTGTTTATACCACTTAACTTGGCTTTTATTTTGTTGTCACTTGAGTTGTCCAATTGAGAATCAATGATCTCAATGGTCATGTCACAACTCAATATTTAACCACATTAGGGGGATAATTAACTTCCAATATCCATATTTAAATATCCAAGATTCATTTTCAAACCTCTCTCATCTTTAAAGTTTCATAAGGAAGAATATTTATTGATTTAAAGTACCATGTGACAACATGGTTGCATCGACACAAGTGCACTCCTTCCTTACTCTCTTTCTTTTCAAGCATTTAAATTATATAAAATTTTATATTATATGAACTAATTTATACTATAAAATTCTCTTTTTTATAGTTCATAAACCATAAAATCCCTCAAAGTGGCTCAATAAAATGTAAGGTGTGTTATACAAACCTAGGTACATATTTATTTCATTTAAACTAGTAATTTAATCTTTATGCATTACTAGATTTGGGTGTCTGAATGTATATAATAAAATGTGATTTTTATATGATATCAATATTTTATAAAATATTTTTAAAAAAATATGTATCAATGGTATACCATTTATCTTAAACCTTATTATTTCTAAAAAGATTACATTCACCATTTTATTGTGCCTAATTGTTTATCTTATGGTCCAACCATATAATTTGTGATGATCTGAATCTATTGCACTATAAAAAAAGATTAAACATGATATATATATCCTTAAATATTTATTTCAAATCCTTAGTAGGTTCCTATAATGTTGGAAACTTGAATCCCACATAGGGATATGTGTTAACACAAGTATCTAGTCATCAAAAGTCATCTAATTTATAAAGACTTAAAACCCTATGTGTTGGCCCATTTATTTTATTTAACCCCACTATGAGATATATATAAAATGTGTTTTACAAATACAAATCTAATCATACTCATTATTAATATAGAAAAAACCAATAAATCACCTATTCAATCTCAATCAATTTCACAACTAAGTTATGCTAACCTATTCTTCCATACTTCTATATCATTCATATGAGTAGTCATATTACATGTCTAAAGCACTCAAAGATCAACCCATGATTGGTATTTGTATAGTTAAAATATAGATCATTTTATGCCCTTTTATATATTATATTTCACCATTTTTCACACACAAAACAACACCTAAGGTGAACTAAATATGTTTGAGGCCCTTCTTGGTGTATTTCCTATATAGGCAACACTTATTGACAAAGGGGTCCTTGAGGTCATCTGAACATTATTATCCCACTAAACTATTTTTGGCATGGTAAAAATACTTAATTTGAATATTTAGGGTTGGATCAATAGATACTATTAAATAATCTATGCACATGAATAAAAACATAAGAAGAAAAGTGATAAAAACCCTATAAGTTCCAAATGGTCACTCCACAATATAATGGGTATTTCATACTAGATAAAATTATTGGGTTAAAGACACCTATATTGACACAAGTGTCCCAAGACTAATATAATTATATAAGAATCTAGAAATAATATTTATAGAATCTGATGATTGGATCCATATCTTGTCCCTACCTATTTATACCTTTGTACTTCACATATCTATCTATGTATTTATATTAAGCTAAGTATTATCTCTTCCTAATATTTATGGAATCAAACTATTATTTTGAATGTACTTAATATATTTATCATATCTCAACATTTTAATTTAAAATATTCATTTATATAGTTTTTAAATTAATTGGCCTATTCTAGAATAGTTTTATTCATCCTTTTTGTATAGGCTATTTCACTCCTTTAACCCTAAACAAATAATACACACATAATAAAAAAGGGTTAAAAATTAAGCTATAGATTTTACAATGTGTAAAAGGTATTATAAAAAATATATAACCCAATACACAATTTAATGCATAAATAAAATATGAAAATTAATGTAACTTATATTTAATATGCAAAATATGAAAAAGTGAAAATATGTATAGTAATTAGCAATGTTAACACAAGCTTATGTGATCAAAATCAAAATACTTCCTTACTATTTTTAATATAATTAAAATAATTCATAATTATAAATGTATGTTAATTTTATTTATGCAAATAATTTCAATAATATCGTACATAATATGTATGTGATATCTCTTGTCTTTTATACATTATGGGTGAGACAATTACACAATATACATCATTACAATAATAATTTAAATTATAAATGGTTATAAAAGGGATGAATAATCATATGGATGAGTGATGGATGAAATTTGTGTGTGCATGGCTAGATTTACTAATTTTTATTTCCATTGAAAAAAACATTGCTGTGATGAAAATCTATAGAATGTTAGTTGGAATTCAAACATGGCTATAGAATAACAACACATGGACCCCAAGTGTGCAATTAATTATGTAAAATTGAAGATACTTACATGGTGTAAGACTTAATCTATGAAAAATTGTGAAGGTAATAAAAGATAATATAATTTATGCATGTGTGATGCACATGGATATATTACACATGTAGTTTAGATGTGAATATGTGGCATAAAAATTATGTGCATAAATAAGCAAGACATTATAGAAAATAAAAAATGTATGATTTACTTGCACACAATCCACAATATATTTGGAACATGAGAGACTAAAATTCCATGTGAGGATCTTGTAGGCCTATGTGAAATATACACAAAAAACATTCTTGCTCTCTTTAGGAGAAATGGTCAGCATTGCATCATAGATCAATTTTAGAAAATTAATGTAGATTTGCTATAGGTTTTACCACTTAGTCTGATTAAAATATTTTTCTTCCTTTACCAATAAAAAATAATATGTTACATTCAGGAACTATTTTTCAATTTAATAATTTTTTACTTTGATTTCAAGTGCAACTATTTAATATCCCAATTTTAAGGATGCTATACTAATAATAGATAAAGAAAATTTAGAAAATAATGCTTAAGGAGTTCTACATTGAATATTGGATGTAAAACTAATTATAACAATAGTTTAATAAAAAATCACTCTATCCAAGTACATGTACAATGGTATATGTAAAATAGTAGACTTTATCTTTTAGTGTCTACCCTAGAAGTGTTCCTTATAAAGATGCAACTAGACCATATTACCCTCTTTAAAATCATGAGATGCGTAATGTGCATCATGAAACTCTTTATACTTTATTTATTTTCACAAGATTATCTATTGAACATGTTAATGACTATTATGATTGTGTTTTATAAAAAAAATCTTGTTCTAATTCCTTTTCCTATGCACATGACTCATTTTTATATGGTACATAATAAGATATGTCTAGTGGTGCCTTTGGTTGGAATTTGATAAATTAGTATAGAATTGACTATTTTAGGCATCATACATGCATGCATGGACACACACACACACACATGCATACATGGAAACACACACACACACACACACACACACACACATCCCAAGTGTGTGGATGCACACTATTTTACATTTTCATAATATGAACAAGTGTTTGGGTGACAAATTATATCTATCCATCTATCTAAGGATGAAATTTTTTACATTGGTATAACTTTGTATCCATAATGTCCCATAAATAATTATTAAAATTATAATAAATTTTTATCTATATTCAAACACAATGGATGTGGGTACAAAATATGAACCAAAACATGTTTGAATAAAGATGTCACAATTTATTATTCATTTATGTCATTCTTTAAAGTAACCATGATTACCATCTTAGAGAAACTATACACTATAATAAACACAAATTCATTATGGTGTTTTTCATAGGAAACCCAATCCTTAAATCCATGTTGATGGATTTTCATGGATTTAATTGAACTAAATTATGTGTTTAAATTCAAATATTCATGTTTATGGGCTTAGAAATTCAACAAATAATTCAATCCTCTATGTGGTACTCACTATATGTGCACACGTGCATCTATCGTAAGTGTTGGTATAATAGTAATAATATATAAGTAATGTTGAATTATCATGATATCTTTGAATAGTGCACCTATAAATTTATTATTTTATGAGTATCACCATCGAGAACATAGATTTTTCTAAGCTTGTAAATAAGATTTTTAGATAAGTATAATTTCCAAACCTATACACCCTATGAAATGGAGGTATACCATTATATGAAGGCCTTATCTATTTAAAAGGGAGTTTCCAATAAATTTATGTCCATGTATATACTAGTAGTAGACTAAGGAAACATTTGGCCTAGTTATCCTTTAACATATTTTAATTTATCACCTGATGGAACTATTGTAGGTAATTGATCCACTTTAAAAGGTGAAAAATTTCCATCTTATCTATGTACATAGTAAATTAAATATATTATGATAAAAATAAATGCATGTATCCTTACCTAATATTTGTTGGTGTCATTGATTTATTGATTACATAATATCATATAATTATTTTTCATAAGTGGAGTACCATTCAACCATTTAATTGAATGTCTCTAAGTGATAGGAGGTTGTCTTTCCATGTTATATGAGTATCAATTTGATTCATAGTCTAATGTATCAATATGAATATTTAAGGAGTAGATAATGTTTAGAATATACATAACATGTGTTTCTTAAAGGCACTGCACAAGCTCCTAAAAATCATGTTTTTGTGGAAGTGTTCATTGTAATTTTTTTAGTACATATGATCCAAATAAGAGAAACTTATATATACAATAAATTAAGAAAAGAAATATGATAACAGTTATAAATCATAAGAAAAATAATTAGTTAGGTGATATTATGTGGAGTTGGAAAAACTTGGATTAACTTGATCTTCTATAGATCTATATGGATGATTGTGTATTCAATTATGTATCCTACATATTATATATGTAACACCAAATGTACAATTTAATAATTTATATTAAAAATTATTTTGGTGTAAGGAATTTAAAGCATGTGAAATATTCTCAACATGCTCCTCTTAAGTCTTTTGGAAGATGAGGATGTCATCCAATTAAAATATGAAAAGAGTATTGATAAAAGTCCTAAGTATGTCCATAAAACACATGAATGTTGATGGTGCATTGGTCAAGATGAAAATCATAATTAAACATTTATACAATCCTTATTTGTTTTTGATTTTGTCTTACAAACATCCTCAATGTGGAATCATACTTGATGATAACATGAATTTAAGTCAATCTTTGTGAAATATTTGTGCACCTTGAATCTAGTCTAATATGTTATGAATTAATTATATTGGGTACCAATTACTCACCATTACCTTATTGAGAGTGTGGTATTCAATGAAAAATGTAAAATACCATCTTTCCTTGTCATGAGGACTATTAGGATTTGATAGTGAAAATATAGTCTTGATTTGTCTTATATAAATAAGCTCTTGAGTTTGGTGTTGAAATTCATCATTCTCCCCAATGGGACTATGATACAATGAACAGTTAATAAGAAGAAAAAATCTATTTTGATTTTAAAGCTTCATCTTATCTTGAAAAAATCTAGCCTTCAAACATCTTGGATCAAAAAGTAATATTTGACATGAAAATTCCAACACTATGGATTGAATTGATATGTATCATCATGGTCATAAAACTATGTCATTACAAGGAAAATGCCACAAATTATAAGTGGTGCAACATCACAAGTGATTTTTTCCTCCATGGGCTTTTTATAGAAAATGCATTATCATTGGGACTATATGTCCTTACCCTATTTAATATAAACTAAATAATATGGTTTAGGATGTCATTTATTTGAAATTTATAGGTCGTGGGTTTTCACTTTTGAAATGATGTTATTATAGATCCTATTATTAATGATGACATGAATAGGTTGATATTTTACCCATAACTTGGTGTGGAAGTTTCTTTCCTTATAAGTTTCTATGGTCTTGGCACTAGTTTTCAAATGAGTGGAATTTATATTAGTGTCATTAATTTTCATAGGGCATAATGTATAATAGATAATAAAATATTTTTATGTGTGATGTTCAAAATCAATGTGTGAGCTTTTGCAATGTCAAAATAACTAATTTTCACCTTGGTTGTTCTTTCCTTTTTTATATAATATAAGATTATAAATTTTTATGGTGATGTGAATAATTATTAGATTCCCCTTGTATAATTTTATACAAATAAATCAAAATTTAATCTAAAATAGTGCACTAGTGACCATTCCTTTACACACCTAGCTCTAGACCTATCCTAGGGCCTTTTTGAACACCTTGCATGCAGAGGAATCACTCTTATAATATAATTGATGACTATAAAATTCACCTATTCATCATGTTATTAGACTCAACAATCATTAAATACATTATATACCATTAGTACTAGAATTTATCCTAACTTGACAAAAACACCCTATTAGATAGGAACACCTTGCTCTGTTGTCCAATCCCCTTATCTTGTTATCCCACTAAATATTAGATAATTTGTAAATTTTTAAGTCATGAAAAGGTTAACATGTATACGTAATAAGCAAAATTTGAAGTAATTTCAAAGATATCACTATGTAAACATGTTTCAAACCATATTTCATAAAGAAGGATTCCACACTGAAAGGCACCAAAATTCTAATTACACATTGAGATAAAATTCCCTATTTCTCATCATTTTTATTACATACAACCCTTGTATCCCAAAGATAAATTTTAAATACATATAAAAGGTGATAAATCATAGTTAAGGAACATAATAAAACCAATATTTCACCAGTATTTAGCATATTGAAATAGTTATTCACACACCACCATGGTATGGGAGAACAACATCAGTTTTGATCCCTCTTTGGAGTATTTGTATGTAAGAAACACTCAACACATGGAGTTTTGAGGTCATTCCCAACTTCCAATATTGACTCATTTTTCCTCCATTAATTTTATTTTCTCTTCACATGTCATGGAGTTAGGGTTTTGAAGGAAAAATAATCATATAATGGCCTTTGTAGTTGATTAGAAGTTGCTACATGGAACATAAAACATACCAAAAAAGGTGAAAAAAACCTTAAAACACCATATCTTTATTATATATTATATAATATTGACCTCATTTAAGTCATGAGAACCCCTCTTTCCTATCCAATTGGCATTGCTTTCTAGGTCTCATTTCATCTACACATCTAGTTTCACATTCACCAAACATAACCATCTCACTAGTTTCAACTTCTGATTCATCCTATATCCCTATTTTCTAGATAAATTTATGTTTTAATTTATACTTTTCTATATTTATTAATTTTAAAATCAAGGAATGATTGATATTTTAGTATTATTAATCTTAATTTTGCTTAATATTTTGTCACTTAGGATAATATACATATTTTTAGGTTTTCCTAAATTTGATGAAACATATTGGTGAACCCATTTATCATTGAACATTATAAGCCATATTTTTCAATAAGGTTTCCTTATAATAGTTTGTCCTCCTAAGGTTTCAAATTTGATTCTAATTTTCTTATCATTTTGAAGTGTTTTTTTTTGCATTTTAACGTCTCTCTTTTATTATTCTAATTTTAATATTTAGGAAATTTAAAATGGATAAAATATAATCTCTTCCTCCTCCTAACCCTCAAGGTTGTGATATTTGTTTTCCTTATAAAAAAGGCCATGATATAACTATTTGTAATGGTAAGGTATCCTATAATATAGTGTGAAAATAAGGTAACCAACTTATCCTTCCTCAAACCTCTCCACCTCCCACATCTTCCCTCGATGGTGTTTGTATGCATATTCAATCTGAAGTACCCATGGTTTGTGTTTGTGAAACTCTCATGGATAAAATAATCATTAAGAGAAAATTAATATTAATTTAAAAAATAAAAATACATTTTTTAGTAAAAATATCACATCATTGGAATATCATATTACATATGACATAATCTAGAGTATTCTAGTGTTAATCATGTACTTGCATCTTCATCTATCGATGTTGTGCTTAATAAGATTTCATATCAAAATAAGAAGCTATAAAACAATTCATCTATAATAATTAATTCAAAAAATATTCAAATGGATGATAAGAATTAAAGTTGGACTATAAGGTAAATGATTATAAATAATTTGATCCAACTACCTCCTCTACATCCTCTAAGGAGATCAAAATACTATTGTTCATATCATAGAATGCATGGGCATCATACAAATAATTTATTGGATTTGAAAAATCAAATAAAAAAGATAATTTATAGTGATTATCCTAGAATTTATATGTTAATGAAATGATCCACAGAGGGACAAGTGCAATTAGAACAAGTAAAAAAATAAAAAAAATAGTATGAAAATGGTTACTAGAGGACAAATTAGAGCAATACAAGGTTCAAATGGCATAACCAGAGTAAAAATAGGTTCAAAAGGCACAATAATAGCAATAAAAGTTTCAAAAGAAAAAATTATAGAAATCAAGAGTACAAAAATATCAAGATGAAAAATAAAATTACAAAAGGCACAAGATGAAAAGGATCAATTACATAAAAAAATTTATCACAAAGGCAATGCTACAAAAAGAGAAAGAACATAAGTTTCAAAATTAGAATCAAGGAAATAAAAATAGAATTATTAAAAGAGGCTTTCTAAAAACATAAATTCAAAACCATGAAATACCTACAAAAGATATAATTTAAAATTGGTTAAAATGGGGAAAATACAAGCCCTTCCTCATATCAGACCCCTTTCACTATCACTGCTCATATAGATGGCAAATGATTTAAATATGTCAAGGTTAAGGAATATCAAGAAATCAATTTTTATTATATATCATTTCTTACATCTCCTGGAAATATAGATCAACACTCAGATAAAACTAGTAAATCTACAACATGTATGGATCAATCAAGTTAAGAGTTTATTTCGATTCAAAAGAGTGATGTTTTAATTTAATGTTATTTAAAATTCAATTTCCTACAATTTTGTGATTGTAGAATCATGTTTATAATAAATAGGATAAATGATTGATAAATCAAAGGTTGAATATCATTCTATCATAAAGGCAAGTCACATCCATTTCTGAAGAAGGAACATCTCTAGATAGAAATCATACAATAAAAAGACCACTTTAATATAGAATATAAACATGTATATTTAATGGAATATCAGTAGAGGCACATGACACAAAAATTATTCAAAATGAGATATAGATAAATTTAAAACCACAATATGGGGAAGTTGGTTTACATATCCTAATACAAAATAAAACAAGAGTGGCATTTCAAAATTTTCAAATCTAGATCATGATGTTTATGACAATACAAATTGGTATCATCTTGATTATATTCATTATACATAATATGAATATGGTAATGATATCTAATTTACATAGTTGCACGATCCTATTAAGTCACCATAGATCATGATTCCTTTTTTATACAAGATTAATTGATGGTAAGACTCTTAAGGGAGTCATCAATTAGTATCCTTCTCTCTATTTCTCATTTTATATATATATATATATACATATATATATATATATATACATATATATATACATATATATATATACATATATATATATACATATATATATATACATATATATATATATATACATATATATATATATATATATATATATATATATATATATATACATAAAGCATGCTAAAATTATCCTTCTTGGTATATGTATATATCTTCATCACTTAAGGGGTTATATGTTACCGATATATACATAATTATAATAATTAGTTACAACTAACAATGTTTATAAAAAGGTTAACTCATCTTATATCTAAGTTATGGTTGAAATTACTAATATAATCCAAGGGAGTTATAATTTTGAAGTATAATGTTCGAGGATAAGATTTTGAGTGAATCAAGGAGGAAGGTATCAAGTTACATGATTCAAATGTGGAGGAAATGACCATTATCATATAAAATTATCAATTTTTTTGACTTTCATGCATTTTAGGAAAAAACACATAACAAATGAGTCTTCAAATTTGTAAAAAAATATATGAAAAAGGGACAAAGCATAAAAAGGTGAAAATTGATTTTTTTTTAAAAATTAATGATTAAGTATTATCTAAATATAATATAAACTTAGGCCTTCATGTAAATATTACTACATTGAGGGGTGGAAACTCAACCAAGATAAATTCCCACTAAATAAGTATAAATATTGGTGCACAAGCTAGCCATAATATATATATATATATATATATATATATATATATATATATATATATATAGCAATATATATATATATATATATATATATATTTGCTATATGTATCTTTTTAAAATATTATCTTAACTCACATGAAGGAAATTATAGAAAATATCCAAGATGAAGTTCAAACTATGTGGCATATGTAAAAAAAATTGAGAGAAAGTTAGAAGATGTCCTACTTTGAAGGAAGTATAAGAGTTGAATGATACCTTGTCATCTTTTAATAGTGAAAGGGTTTTTACTTTATTGAATATATGACTCATAAAAATAATTTGGATACTGAAGAACATAAAGGAACAAAAATTAGAAAAGAGTTGTAAAGAATGTTGGATATGACAAGGAATCAATCATCAATGCAAAGGTCAATAATTTTAATTTAAATAAAATCCTATAGATGGATGATAATTCGAAGGTAAATTCCTTCAAAAAAATTGTTTATAATGGAAATAAAGACTCTCTCTAAGTTAATTGGGGTCTTAAAAATAACTAAACTTAATATTTTTGGAAAACAACTCATTAAAAATTGTAATGTAATATAGATGTAAGAAGTTGATAATTATCCAACATTACGTGGAAAGGATTGATGTTATAGTTGACATGTATTTAAAAAAAAATCATGTGACATTTTTGAATAGGTAAAATTATTTTTGGTTTTAGTATAAAATTAGCATGGACCTACCTATTTGGAGTGTGTTGATATTGACCAGGAGATCAAAAACATACAAGCTGACCTTTCCTCAGAAGATAGCTATGAGGACAATACATATGAGGTCATTACTTAAATTTAGGATATCCATAAATAATATGATCACTGGAAACATTTATACCAAGATTTTTTGAAACAAATTGAGGTATTCTAAGACAATAATGTCATTCTAGAGATCCCAAAACAAGATGAGGTGGTACTCGACTGGATAATAGCGACATTATTCTATATAAAAGATGAAGATGAAGCAAGTGTGGAAGATCAAGAACTTATATATGACACATTCTAAAGGAAGGAATTAGGTGATCAACCTAATTCAAATTATAAGTTTGTAAATTAATCTCATGTCCTTTTAGTTGATTATGACGAAGAGGCCTTTCAAGATGGGTTACAACCTAATGAAGACATCAATTCAAGCATACCAACTAAGTTCATAATCCAAACATGGAAGGAAAATGATAAAAATCATGATAATTATTTGAATTAAAAATATCTAACATTCTTGATGCAATAAATAAGAATTTGGGAAGAAGATGATTAGATCTTGGATCCATATCGTCAATCCATGCACTTGAGAATGGAGGTGGGAAACCAAGCTGCATCATACAAAAAACACAAGCATACAAGTGCTCTTATACATAAAAAGGGGTCATTATATGGAATAAATCATGTTTCAAGGTTTTTTTATTAGTTTAAATAACTTTCCATTTGATCCTAGAGGTAAGTTCTTTATGGAGTTAGTTTAGGTAGGTTTTAGATTAGTTTTTTTTCCCTATCCCTTAATTGTAACTAGTTCTTGTAAATATCTATTTGCTTACTATTTATTTTGCTTTGTGTTTATTGTGTTTGATTTATTTTATTTGTTCCTTTATTCTTAATAAGTCCCTTTTGACAAATCTTATTTTAAATTTTACCTAATTTCTCAAGAAATTCACAGTTTAGAAATACATGTATGACTTCTCAATATTAGTTGATCATGGATTGTTGAAATGTGAGATTGATGTTTTAGTTTGGAGAAACTAGAAAATACTAATGGATAGGTTAATTTTTTATTTATATTTTAATCCTTTTTATAATATAATATTTATTCTAATAAGGATTGTACATCTAGGGTGAAATATTAAATTATTAAAACATAGTCATGTTTGCACTTAATAAACATTATTTCTTGAGACAAAGTTTACAACCAAGGATGATTGTATGAAGATCAAAATGCTTTAAAAAATACCAAAACCTAGCCAACATAGTTACCAACCTTTTATAGAGAGTCAAAAATTATTTGAAAAATACAAAAATAATATCTTATTGCGAAATTCAAAAGCTTTCCAAGCAAAGGTGATTACGGTAATCTCCATTGGGGTTATGAATGCCTGGATTGCAGTGGAGAAAGGCCCTAAGTAGAGCCGATAGAATTTATATAATAGATGTTGATTACTATCTAGTAGGAGATAAATTACCAATCCTTTCCCAAGCTAAAGCATGATTATTAAAAAACATACAAATATGATGTAATTTAGTGTTAATGTTTAAAGTCATGAATATGGAAATTGTTATCTGAATACTATGGCTTTCATTAAGTGGAATCAAATCACACACTCAACATATGTTTGATCCCAATTCTATATGTGCAAGACTTGTTCTAACTATGAACTGATATTAATAATGGTTCTTTATTAAGTGGAATAAGTAGCCTAGTTATTAGTCAAAACTAGAGTCTCTGAGGTCTAACACATTGGTAAGTTTCTCTCAAAAGTTGCCATTTGTTTAGGTCAACATATCCCCATTTATAAAAATGGGAACCCTGGTTTAAAATTTTGTAAATTGGCACCTTAAAATTAAAAATTAACTTGATTATAGTACCAATAACATGTTTTAACATTGTCTTTATTTGAAGATCATCTGCACCTAGTTCTCATTTAGATTAATTAACATGTTTTCTGCTGATCATGGTTTTTTCTCTTCTAATGTTGATAACTATTGTTGACTATCTTTTTGTATTATAGGTTCAATGGAATATCATTTGATAATTAACTTGCTTAAGGTTTTGAGCTTCAATGTTAAATTGATCTTTTTACTATCCTTTGGTCTATTAAAGATTAATTACATCTATTTTAAGTCATGATAAAATCCTAGTATAATGTTTTTACCTATGTCTCTTTTGAGTTAAATTCATATTTGCATGGGAATAATTATTTTTTCCATGGTCTCAACTTAATTTTTATCCCAAGGCTTAGTCATGTGTTTTAGCATGACCAAACCTTACTCTAAAAATATTATGCTTGTCCCATTTATGTCCCATATCCCCTTGGTCTATTGTATTATTATTATGGTATAGCTAATCACATGGTCCCATTTATTATGTTCTAACATAACTTAAGATTTAATCCCAAGGTTTTAATTTGTGTTTATTAACACAAATAAAAACCTTATTATTAAGACTTTAACTTAAGCCTGACTTAATTATTTTATTATCTACAAGATCAAAGGTATACATTTTCTTTGGTGGTTGAGATCTAATGGTGTGAGATAAAAGTTAAAAATTCAAGCCCTGACCCTAAGCTAAAGTTTAAAAATCTTGCAAAGATTGATGGTACATGACCTCACATACACATTCTGATCAATGGTGTGTGCCAAGTCAAAGTTTCAAAATACCCCAAGCCAAATGATTAGGTGACAAGTGTCACAATATTAGTAAAATAAAATTGATAAACTAATGGCATTCCACCCCTTAGATCAAGATCTAATGGAGTGTGTTGATTTGGCCAAATATATCAAATGGTGTGTGATGAAGGTTGAAAATTCAACAACCTTGAATATAAATGTGGAGATGACATGTGGCATAATTATATGCCACAAATTAAATCTCAAGCATATTTTAAAGATCGATGGTACATGGATGAACTTACACATTCTGATTAATGATACATAGAGTAGGAGGCATAATTAAGTAGATCAATATTGATAGAGCGTGATTGATCCATGCTAACAAGATCAACTATGAAAGAACAAGTTTACATTTCAATAAAGCTCAGAGGAAATGTAGAAGTGACAAGTGTCATAACTATAGGAAATATAGCAAGTAGCCAATAGAATTTGAGTTTGCATATCAAGATCAATGAACTACATTGATCTAAACATATATATCTAATGGTACAATATCAATAGATACTTTTCAAAGGTATTATAACAAGTAAGAATCCACCACATGGTATAAAAGTGTTTGAGCTATGATGTGTGATTGTAAAGTACTTAGCTTGTAGAGCTACCAAGTGGTATGCTCATATTCCATCATGTAGATGAGGAATTGATGGTGTGAATCCTAGGTGGAATTTTCAAAGATCTATACCTAATGACATGTTGACATGTGTCTTAGGGTAAATGGACACATTTAAAGATTAATAAATAGAATGACATGGGATTTCCATATAGGTAGATAGTTCACACTGAAATATCTTTTTGGCACTTGAATTAGAGTGTCATTAGATGCATAGTTAGTTGGGTAAGGAATATATCTTTGGTAGCTAAGTTTGTGTAATATTTTGAAAAGGAATATTATTTTATAGAGGCATGTGAAGATTATAGAGCACATGACCTATTAGTGAATCATAGTTAAACAAGGTCATTCATTCTATTTTCATCATAAAGTGACACTTGTCCTAGACACATGTCTAAGTTCTATTTGAAAATAGTTGACTTAAACTATCTCATAAGTTACTCTCACAACCTATAAAAAGAAGTTTTGTCATTGTAATAGGAGGACGGGGGGTTTAGATCCAAAATTACTTTTTAAAATTGGATAAGGTAGTAAAAGAAAGGAATTCTACAAAGTTTGTCCAATATCTATCTATGTGTGTTGTTATCATGGTTGATTCCTTAGTTATCTAGTTTGATATTCAGATTTGAATTATTTTTATGGATCCTAGATGTGAACATGTTTTTGTAGAGTTGTCAATTTATGCTTATGCTAGGTTGATTGAAAGATCTTAGGTTCATTTTATTATATTTTGATTTTATTCAAGATGTGTAGAATTTATTTTCCTATAGAAGTAAACCTTTAAAGTGAACTTGATTTCTTATTTGTATTACCTTAGATATTTGTCTAATATACAGTAGGATATGTGCCTATGTAATTTCATGCTATATATTGTTTTAGTGCATGTATTTATCAAATCTAAACTTTTTCAAAATGTTTGGATTGAATATCAAAAACACCTTCTTTCTAAGCTACCTTCCCACTTGCTCCTTTCTTATCAGATCACTATATTTATCTATTCATTATAAATATTCATGCTAGCTTAGGGTTTAGATTTTAGGTTTTGGAAATAATTCATTGGATTTAGTTTATATTACTTTCATATTCACATAGTTTTAGGACCGTGGTAACTCCAAACAACCATTTACATGTTCATTTTATGAAACAATCATTTAACTTGGCCACTACTCCACCACAGATCTCAGGAATATCACAACCAACAACTAATGTAATGGATTATTCGGATTTATAAATGAAAAGTGTTTAATAAACACTATATGAACCTACTAATACATTTAGGTGCATCAAAACAATGGATGTGCACCTATCCAACTAGATAATGATGATAAAAGTAATAATAATAGTGCTTCCAATGCAGTAAATTAGGTTCTTTGGCGTTGCCCACCTAGTGTAGGATACAAAATATGGCTTACCATGCTAATATTGACTATCATTAGTTCATCTATGCTTCAGATATCTTCCAAAATGATATGGACAACCTATAACCATTATTTTAACCTAAAAAAAACCCTAACTAAAGCAAAGGAAACCCTGGTATGGTTCTAGTCTTGGAAACTTATGAGTTTATGTTTGAGAGTGACAATGAATTAGAGGATAATCATGATGAAGTCTATACATTTAAATAATTTCAAAGGGGAAAAAAATACCATTTGAGGATAAAATTTTAAATTATATTGACTACATCTACTCCTCCAAATAACACTCAAGTTCCAATTGATAATAACTTGATAAATAACCCATTTCCACTTAAATGACCCATAATGTCTTATCAACCAAATAACAACTGTACTCCCCTACTAATTGAAAATATGGTAGAACTAAGACAAAATGGGTATAGTATTGTCAATTGTTTGAAGAAAATTAAGGACAACATCATGATGTTTAACTTGCTCCAAATTTATAACCAAAAGGACATGTTGCTATTATATTTATCTTCTCCAAAAGGGAAAAAATAAGTACGATAGATGATGCTCAGATTTCAACATGCAAGGAGAAAAATGAGACTTCTCCTTTCTTCCCAATAATATATATTTTTGGTAATTACTTACATAATTATTTTTTGAATTCATGTGATTTAAACAATGTGATGCCTTATGAAACTTTATAGTAGTTGGGTTTGAGACATGCAAAGTCAAATAAAAAAATTATTTAGTTGGACAAATTAGAGGTTAAGGTTGTTGGTGAGTTGAATCGCATCAATATACAGATGGATTTTGATCCAAGGGTACAATAGTTTATTGACATTTAAGTAGTGGATATAATTGATGATTATGGTATGATTATAAGTAGATATTGGTTTGGGACACTAAATGGTTACATGGAAACAAACTTTTCTCACATGTGCCTCCCATGGTGAGCCATACCCAGTCAAATTAGAATTGAACATGAGTTGAATATGACTCGAATGATCATAGAGTATAACAAAAAAAATTATATATTATATTAATATTTAGAGATTGAGGTCTATGAAATTGATAAATAAGTATAATATTATAATAAATTATCTATCAAAATGTTGTATACACAAAAAGCTTTAGAATTTGAGGAGCTAGATTAGCTAGATGAGGATGATTTACTTTGTGCACCTAAGATAACTTCATTCCCTACTTATACCATAATATAGAAGGATTTAAAGACAACTAATCTAAGTGTAAACCAAGGTTAAAAACATATATTTTCAAAATTGAGAATGGTTGAGTTAGAAATCAACAAGCTTAATGAGAGTTTTCTGAGGGAATATAAGGATTTTGTAAGTTCTTGTGATGAGAAAAAAAATATTATATATAGTCCTATACTCACTTTTTCCATTGAGTACATATGCAAAAGGTATATATCATCTAATAAAAAATATTTATTCTAATTTTATTCATACCATGTATTAATGATAAAATAAATATGAGGATAAGGATGAACAAATAAGAGGAGTTGGTAGATCTGTATGTCTAATGTGTAGCTGATGATAGTTTGTAAGAGGTTGTCTATGTATTTTAAAAGCCTATTATACAAAAGAGGATTTTTTATTATTTTTATAATATTGAATACATTTTATGAATTTAATTGTAAGTTATTTTATGTTATTTAATTTCATTTTGTTTTTTATTAACATTTTTATGTTGTAGAGGCCTAACATATACAACCTAGTGAGACCACAATAAAAAGAAGTGTTATTTAATCATTTTATAAGTTATTTCAAGGTATGCATATGATTTTATAGATAATTTATGGTGTAAAACATTTAAAAAATGTATACATATGACACAAAAAATTAATATAATTTTAAACAAAGATGTTTAGGAGGTTCATAGGTCAGAAAATAGGGTATGAACCTATGCCAATCTGAGAAAAGTGTCTTTCTATATCATTTTAGGATTTTTAATGGATATTGAATTATGTAAAAATTATTAATAAGTCCTTTAATATATATTTTATTTTAAATTATTCAAAACCAATCATCATAAGTTGAATTGTACCTTTTTATTTTCTCTCAATCTAAGAATACAATCTAAACTTGTGATAGTCAAGGGAAAAGAGTGTTATTTCATTTAAAGTGTAAGAAAGAATTAAAAATAGGTAAAAAATTTAAATTATATTTTATAATTATTTATTAAATAATTATAAACCATAAATATCCTTTAAAATTGGAATTCCATCCATATTTGTGCTCTTGTCCTGTAATCTATAAACTAGGGTTTTGACATACTAAAATGGCCATGTATTATAAATGAATTGGTAATAGTTGATGAAATATAATGGAGATATATTAGAATTTATATAAATTGTTTAATTTTGTCTATAATAATTTTATCATACATACAAATAAATATTGAGCTTTCTCAGTCTGTAGGTTTAGAAACAAAATCACTTAATCAAGGTAAAAGACATTTTCTCTTATTTTCAAGATTTTTCAAAGATAAAATTCATTTGATATAAAAATATATAGAATTTAAGGTGAAAAATAATTTTAAATTATTCATATATAGGTATTAAAATAATAATTTATCTTATTTTAAGGATCTCATGTCCATACATGACTGAAAACCCTTAACTAGTGTTGTTGATGACAAAAGGGTTATATCTTATAAACTAGTAATCTAAACATTGTGAAACTTTTTAAAAGTATTAAATAAGGTATTTAGTATATGAATAAATTATATTTAGGTGTATTATACCTCTATTATAAGATATATTCATTAATATTTTCTAAAAGACCTTAAATAGGCCTAAAAAGAGCTAAAAACCTTAAGTAGTAGTAATCTTAATCTAGCTGGGTAGACTTAGGATAGGTCTACTTGCATCAAAATGGTATCAGACCTTAGTTGATGCTCTTTGGAATAGTTTACATAAGTGAAAATTGCATAGAAAATAAATACTAAGGGCAGGTAGAAAACCCTTTAAAAGAGTTGAGAAGGAAAGAAATATAAAGAGAGTTAATAAGGTTCAAGTAGTTCTATAGACATTGATGCATAAGAAGGTGAGAAGAAGATGACATTTAGGATCAAAGAGAGAAAGGAGTCCAAAGAATTGGAAGTGATCCAAGGTGAAAAAAACTTAGAATTTTTAAGTGTTAAAAGACCAAAGATAAGCTTTGGGTGAGGCATAAGAGGAAGAAGGAAAGTATAAGACAAATGGAAGGAATATAAAGAGAGAATAACCAAATGAGGAGAAAAAGTGAGAAGAGATAAAAAGAGTATTTATATAAAGATATAGCTAAGATAAATCAAATCTTGATAGGGTTAATTAAAGGTTTGAAATAATAAATTCAAGATAATGCAAAGCAGTTGTTCATATTGAACAAGATGATAAAATGGCCAATAAAGAAAATTGTGGAGAGAAGAAAGAGGCATGAAGAAGCTATAAAGTGGAAAAATATGATAAGGGTGATATAAAATCAACCCAATAAGGAACTTGGATAGGAAATAAGGCCTCAATATTTTAATTTTAATAATTTATTTGAATGGTAATTTTAGGTATGTAAGTAGATAAAGAAGAGGCCCAATTTAAGGTCTCAAGCAATGAAAAAGATAAGGATGCCAAGTTAATTGTAAACTATAAAGAGTTTATTGTAGAAGTGAAATATGAAAAATAAGCTAGTAGTAAAGCATGTGTAGAAAAACTTGATTTTGAAAAGTTTCAAACTCAAACATGTGTAGAGAAAGTTGAGTTTAAAAATAAGACATAATCTATGAAAAAAATTAAATAATGGATCAACATAAAGCATAAACAACATGCTAGTATTGAAATGAAGATGGACATGTCGTTATATCATGAGAAGATAAAAATTGTTTATCTAGAAAAAGTGATTTTAAGAGAAGAAGAAGAAGATTGTCAAGAAGAAAAATGTTACATTGAGGAAATAATATAAGGAAAAATACAATAAGGAGTAGTAACGAATCAATAATCATTTGAAAATGTAATATGGCCTCAACTTTTTATTTATAATGTTGATTTTGATTATGTGCATGCAACTGTAGAATTTTATGATATGAAGGCATTAAATAGTGACTTGAAAAAGGAAGCATTTAGGTCATTATGTAGACTCATGGAAGAAAAGTATGAAAATAAATAACCTAATAAAGTGTTTGTGAAGCTATGGGAAAAAGAGTTAATTTTGACCATGAATTCAAAAATAAGTAGGTAAAAGAAGGAAAATATGAAGTAAAGGTGTAATAATTGAAGATACAATCAGAGAAACACCTATAATGGTTTTTGGACTAATAAATTAGATAGAGATGTAGCACAAATACATGTCTAACTTAACACATGATAAAGACAAAGTCCAATAATAGGTTATGGTACCATTGTAGCATAAAATTACACCTTGTGAGAGGGATATTCAAGCTCTCTCAATAATAGCTACACTATTGGAGAAACCTTAGGCTATGGGTATCCTGTAATGAGTTAGAACCTTTAGAGAAGGCTAGCTTCCTCTTGTTAGATCACCTAAATTGATATTTCTCTTTTGGAAAGGGATCAAAAGGGGGAATGGGATCACTAAAAGCAATAAAGGGGTGATGTACCAGATTAAATGACATTATAATAAGATTAAAACAATCACTTATTTAGCATAAATATAATATTTTATCACACAATCTCTCAAAATATCTATTTTGCATCAGTATTTTTGAAACTAGGCTCACTAAATAAGAGATGAAGCAAAGAGGGGTCCTAAAAATCACACTAAAAATCCATTAATGATATAAAATCACAAGTTTAGACATGGAAATAACTTGAAATAACATAAAAAGAGGCAATAAATAAGGACAATAACCATGTAATAACACTTCTTCACAAATCCATCATGCACAAGCTTACTAAGAATAAGTTAAAGGTAAAGATATAGGTGAAATAATAGTCTTATTGATTCAAAAGGTATTTATTACAAATTTTGACATGGTTTTTTATTTTAAAATGAGATTATATTACAAATGAGCCCAAAAATGAGATATATAGGGAAGAATAAGAAGAGAGGAGAAGAGACAAAGCTTTATCTCTTTAATAACTGCATTTCCAACCACTCTCAAAGCTCTCATAATTGATCTCCAACATAGGAAATGGAGGGAAGATATTTTGATATATTTTAGTTCTTTTAATCTCTCTTTTAGCTTCCCTTTTCAATCACTAATCTTGGAAAGGCTCCGAAAAGATCTAATTTGTTCCATTGGGCACTTTTGGGCTAAAGGCTTCTTGCCTTAGATGATGTCACCATCCACTCAAATAGCCAAAAGGTCTTTGATCTTCTATAATACATCCTACATGAAATTAATTTTATTTATTTCCACCCATTATCCATAAATGATCCTCAAACTCAGAAATATCTACTCCACTTGACTTTTATGCCCCATCTCCACTTGGCTTGAGTTGGCAACTTGATAACATGGTTAGTGATCCTAACACTTTATGCTTAACTAAAATTGAAGGTTTTCCTTGGATGTTTAATTTTATGTTTTATTTTTTATTCACTATTTCCTATAACCTGAAAAATTCACCATGAAATATTCAAATCTCATAGACTCCATTGATGGAGGTCTTTAAACTTGAGCCATTTTCAGTTGGCTATGCAAAAACTTGCTCCTAAGGACATTTTAAGCCTCCTAATCACCCAAAAATGAAAATTTATTCTGAAAAATAGTTCAAAAAAATTATATTTAGAGAGTTTCCTACACTTTCCATGTGGTTTCCACGTGATTCTAGGTCATTTCATGGACTTATGAGCTCAAAAACTCAAAACTAGTCAAAACAAGCTCTTTGACAGCTTACAATGGTTTTATTCCTCTCCATGGTGCTTGACATTATTTTATAATAAATATAGTTTTTTTGTGTCCTAAAATTCTTTTTATACCATTTCCATCCTGTTATTCACTTGGAAACTCTTTAAATTAGCCTTGGAAGGTCTACAACCTTGTGTTCACTAAGTAGGTTTAGGAGGGTCACTTTAATAATTTGAGCCACTTGGAGTCCTTTTTGATTTTTTAAAATCAATAAAATCATGATATTGGATCTTATACAAATTATTACTCACTCTTTTGTACATCAATCCTCCTTTTTACCTTTATAATTTTCACTTTAAGACCTGGTTTTGGCATTAAGACTCCATTAATGGAGGGATGAAAACTTGATTTTTATTGCTTATTAACCTCCATCTACCTTATTTGGTCCATAAAATATACACTAAGGTATATTTATTTATTATAAAAAAATTTAAAGACCAAAAAAATTCAATCTAAATCCAATGATCACCAATTAAGCCCATTTTTTCTCTTTTAAGCCTGAAGATTGTCTCTCTCCCATAGAGTGCATGGGGTTTGAGACAAAACAATAGATATATAGGATGATAATGTTAATTTAAGGTCAAAATGGTTGGATATTTTATGTCATAATAATATTATTTACCAATTTTTAGAATTTAGATGCACCTATTTATCCCCCAAAACTCTCTTTTCGTTCCCAAGCACATGAAGAAATTATGAACTATGAGACATAGGGAGAAAGAAAAAGGTGTATATTGAGATTTATCAGGTATCAAGACATAATTAATTTTTTTTTAAATATGTAATTACCCATATAAATTATCTAGGAATTATATTTTACCATTCAACCATTTAAGTGCCTCAAAAACACCTTTCTAACTATCCCCACTTGCATGCTAAAATCCTATATTGTACAAATTTGCCCTTCTCTTCATTTTAAATTGAAAATATGAATTCAATAACTTTAAAAATGTGTGGGAAGACATAAAATCAACTTAAAATTCCTTAAAAACCCTCACATGAAGCCAAAATATTCTATCAAACTTTAACTCTTCAAAAAACATTTGAGTTCTAATGGTGATTGTCAACAAACAAGCGTATGAATGTGATAAAACATAAAATGATTACACTATTAGTATGGAATAAATAATATTATATAAAATTAATAATTATCACCACTTGTATCAGTTTTCATATCTAGATCATGCCTATAAAGGCCTCAAAACTCATTTTTCTTAAAAATAGCTAGTGGGTTACCAAAGTGAAGGACCGTTTATGACTATAAGAGGTTTGAGAAAAAATAGAATATTATTAAATTTATAATTATTCATTAAAAATGGAATTATAAGTTTTATCAACTCATAATGATCATACTTACCAAAAATGAGAGCCTAACTCCTCTTTTAGATTCTCCAAAATCATAAATTTCTCCAAACTAGCAATGGTTACGTGTAGTATCTTTAGAGCATCTTTAGAGCATATTCAGAGCACCTTAGAACATATTTAGAGAACCATAGAACATATTTATAACACCTTATAAAATCTTTATATCACCTTAAAACATTTTTGGATCACCTTAGAACCTCTTAAGAGAAACTTAGAACCTCTTTGGACCACCTTAGAACCTCTTCAGGGCAACTTAGAACATCTTCATAGCACCTTAGAACATCTTTGGATCACCTTATAACATCTTCATATCACCTTAGAAACTATTTGGATCACCTTATAACATATCCAAATCACTTTATAACCTCTTCAAATTTATGAAAATAAAAGGTCACTAAATGGTCTAGGAGAGTGGCCTGATCCATATAGGTGAAAGTTTCGTATGTATGCCAATTTTGGCATATAGGTACAAGTTATAGTACCTTATTAATAAGAAATAAAAACTAAAAATAAATAACTATAATAATAAAATGAAAAGGAAGAGCTAATGTGGAGGCAAATAATGTTGGGATCAATTTCTTTGGACCTTGTAGGAGATAAAGAAGACATCAAAATGGTAGAATCTAAGCTATTGGAGCTCTTAAACCAAAATAATTATGAATGGAATGAAGGTAAGAGTGGTAAAGATAAAGATAAATAATATTTAAATTAATATCTAAGACTCTTATACAAAAATAAATATATGATAAAGCTTCCAAAGAGTAGCTATGAGGAAAAGAAAGAAAGTGCATTAAAGGAGGAAGTTAGTAAATACAAACAAGAGATAGGAGGAAACGAAGATAATATCAGGAATGTAGATAAAAAATCAAGGTACCAAGAAATTATAAAAATAAGAAAACAAATTTAATTTGAGATGGAGCTCAAATTTTCCCACTTGGGGAGTATGATGCAAGAGAACCATCTAGAGATATGTAAATTTTAGCGTGTTTGGGTTTGATAGGTCAATGTTTGATTGATATGTATTTAGTGTAATAGATCATATTATATAAATTTAAAAGTGTTCTAGTTATTAAGAGTCTCAATATTAGTTTTCAAATCTTATTTTATATTATCTTGACAAAATGGGAATTCAAATATTTGAATTTACTATTTTGAGTTTTCAAAATTTTAGGCATGTCGTAATGTCTTAGGATTAGGTTTAGCCTAAGGGGTAGTTAATTTATCATTTAAAATAAATGTAATTGAGTAATGTTTTATTACTCATGGTACTTAGGATTATTAAATAAGTTTGTTTTTCTAATCTTTCTATAGTTCATTTATAATATGCCTATCTCCAAGGTTGTATACCTTTTGTATTGGTATAAGATAATGCCCACCCTATTATTTAGGGAATATTTTTGGAATTAATACTTGCATGAATTATTGTTTTTAAACCTTTTTCATTGGTATGAAAATAATAATATCATTTTTTTGTAATATTTGGTATCATATTTTTACATTCTAAAATTGTGATGAATCCAATAGAAACCTTTACACTTTGTGGATGTTTAAATCATCCTAAAAAAGGAGAAACATAGTTTCTCAAATCTAGATTCTTCTAAAATAACTTTAGTGCATGTTTAGAGTTGTTTAAGACCCTTTTTTAAAAAAATTATATGATTTCATTTAGTATGAATCATACACAAGTCATATGAAGTTTATTATAATTAAATGTGGTAAATTATTATATCCTTCATGTGGCATAATTAGAATCTCTCATTTGGACTAGGCCATATAGCCTTTTAGAGGAAAAATCATTTCATGGTCCCTTATTGTTACAAAATCTACAAGCTATAGCTAATCAATTTTTATTCATATCTTTACATAGAAGCATAACATAGACCTAAATTTTTTTAATACCTCTATCACTCCCTTGAGGACATTCTGGAATTATGACATATAGTTTTTCATCAATTTGTACCACCTTTTAGATGCTTGTAATCTGTCCTTCACCAATATCTATAGTTGGTCAATTTCCTACTGTTACGAGTTACATATTCAACATTTTTTCATACAATTATTTTCAAGTGATCCTTGATAAAATATTAATCATATATAACTTTTAAATAAAATTGTGCATGTGGACCTATAACATTTTGGTATCCTCAAAGGTCACTGAGTAGTTTGCAGCAACATATTGACCAGTAGGATAGTTTTTCTCCATTACATGCTATACAAATGTGATTTATCAAATATAAGGAATTTATGAGATTCCTTCCTTCCTATATTTACATCTTAAATCCTAACTTATATTTTTTCAAAGTGTCATACAACTATTTGGGTGATACAAAGTTGGCCTATAATTTAGGTTGCCATATGGAGCAAAGGGAGATTAAAGTGGAGTAAAGAAAGTTGAATAAATTGTCAAATAAGGAGATATAAGGTGAATTCCACTTCATAATCTATATTTCGAAAATAATTTTATCCTTTTAATTTATAAATTAAATGGAAATTAGTTGGAAAAATATCTCAAAACAACCTATAAACCAATTGGCAAGTTATCCTTTTATCAAAACTTTCATTTACAAAAGGTGCTAAGATGAAATCCCTCAAAATAGAAAGTTTAGTGGAACCCAAAAACATATCTATTCTGATAAATTTATAAAAATAAATCATTTTTAAAGGGAATTTAAAATAAAATTCCTAAAAACAAAATATGTGCATTATAAAAATATTTTCCATACTATATTACATATTTCAAGAAATTGTAAATTTATTTATTGTAAAAATTACATAAAAACACAAGTTTTTAAAATCATTCATGGTGTTTGGTGTAAATGATACCTCTTACTCATGTTTAAGGTTAAATCCATCACTCTTCAGCTATAACATACATAGCCTACCATAGCCATAATAATGACATCTGGGCAACAACCCTATAAAATCATCAAGGAAAAATAAAGCATGTGCACTCATAAGCAATCCCTTCCTTTACATGTTTGTTAAAATCAAAGGCATAAATCATGAATGTATAATTTAAAATTATATAATGAAGTTACATGTGTGTATTAATAATTAAATCTAAGAATGTGATAATGATTGGACAAACCTTTTTCAGTATTATCTACGTCCCATACATCAGACTCTTTCATGTACATTAACACCTCTTTCATGTACGGACTGGTATATATAAAGGGCAAGATTATTCCATGTATTAATGGGTATATAATAAGAGATCATATATATAAAGGTCATATATATTAGTATGATGGTATAAAGAAAGGGAAACCTATATACCTAGAGTGATAAGGAACTAATCCATCACCTGCAGTCTTAATAATGGCTACATAGACTCCAAAATTATTTTTTCCAGATTCTTAGTTACTCAAAGGTGACAACTACTCTAATTGTGAGAAAAATATCAGAACTAAAATAAATTTGAGTAAATTTGGACTATTATATATGAAACCCAAACTTAACATTCAATAAATATTGACCAATAATGTAAATATGATAAACCTAATCAGAAGGTGAAATTGATCATAATGTTTGGGTATCAAATGAAGTGCAACCACACATCCTTGAAACCAAAACCACTAATAAATCTTTGGAAAAGATAAAAGTAGTGTATGAGGAAAAAAATGAGAACACTATTATACATCTACATATTCAAATTCACTTTTTAAAATTAAGATCAGGTGAAAAGGTTGAGGCATTTCTTAGACATGTTGTAACACTGAGGGCATCACTACAATCCTTGGGTGAGATAGTTTCAGATGAATCTCTTTTACCCATTATCTTGAGATCTCTACTAGCCTCATATAGTATTTTTGTCACTATTTTGAATATCATAAAAAAATACCATGTTTTGAAAAACTATTAAACATGTTGCAATAAGAAAAGTCTTCCAATACTCAAGAAGAAGGAGAAGAAAATGTTCTTGCTTCACAGAAAGGCAATAAACCCATCAAGTCTTCAAAGCCATCTTCATAATAACATACTAAATAGAATAAGAAAGGGGGTAAATCATAAAAATAATGTCTCATTTTTGGTTATAATGGACATGAGTTAAAATATTATTGGTATAATACATTCTAGAAGGGATCTTCTAGTGTCCAGAAGCACACTACCCAAAAATCATCCCCACCATCTCAAACTAAACCACATGGATATAAAAAAGGCATATGCTAGAAGAAATAGAAGCAAAAAGGTAACATTGTTGAATGGGAATAACATGATGAGGATGAAGACTTCCTATATTCTACTAATTTTCATAAAGAATCCACATTACAAAGTTACATATGGTATATTGATTTGGGTGGAACCTGACACATGACAAGTAGAAAAGATTGGTTTTTCAATTTCAAGGACAATAAAAACAAGAATCATGTTTCTTTGGGTGATTATAATTCATATAATTTGAATGGAATTGGAAACATTAACTTACCCCTAGGCACACAAACCGAAAAAATCACATATGTTATTTATGTACTTGGTTTAACCAAGAATATATTATCATTTAGTTAACTCTTGGACCAAAATTTAAAGATTAACTTTTGATATAAAAGATGGAAATAAAATGTGTTTGATCAGAGATAAACCCAAAAACTCAAAACTTTTTTCATGAGCATCCAATGTTAATTGTATGTTTCAACTTGATTTCATTCAAAAAATAATTCAACGCTCATAAAAAAGGACACATAATCGACACAATAATGGCACAAAATATTTGGCCACATCAATTTCTGATGTCTCAACACACTCCACTACTACACCATGGTAAGAGGACTTACACTTCTTACAAAGGGTATGGATAAAGGTCAAGATTGCCTAGTAGGAAAACAACATAGAGATCTATTTTAGAAAAAGTACATATTGATCCCATAAAAAACTTGATCTGGTGTATACTAATTTGTGTGGACTAATGACACCTAGTCATGCTAGGTTTAAGTACTTCATGCTCTTTACTGATGATTATTCTATAAAAATGTGGGTCTATTGTGTGAAAATAAATAGTTAAGCTTTTAAAACTTTCAAAAGTATAATGTGGGTGTTGAAATAGAATCTGTTCAAAAAATCAAGACCCTCCATTGAGATCATGGGGGGTAATTCACTAGTAATGAGTTTAAATAGTTTTTGCAATAAAATTACATTCATCTTCAAATGGCACCTCTACATACACCTCAATAAAATGTAATTGTTTAGCAAATAAATCATACTATTATGGAAATGGTGTGATGTATTCTACATCATTCAATCTTGACAAAGGCATTCTGGGTAGAAGCATTCAAAACTATTGTAAATCTACTAAATAGGGTTCTTATTATAGCTTTTGATGGAATAACTCTAGATGAATACTGGTTAGGTAAATTCCATCTATAACACATCTTTAATTTTTTGGATCCCAAGTAAGTATATACATTCCCAAAATAGAAATGACTAAAATTGATATCAAAGAAAAAAAGTATGTGTTTTTGGGGTACAGTGAAGAACAACTTGCCTATAGACTCATGGATCCAAAAACTAGACAAATCTACACTAGCAAGGATGTTGAGTTCTTTGATAAAAAAATTAAAAGCTCCTTATATAGTCTAACCTGATAAAAAAATTAGTCCCATAGATAATATTGAATATGGAAATATCTAAGATGAAGATAGTGTTAATGATGATGATGATAGTGGTGCAGTTCCACCACCTATAAGAACCACTCAACATATGCATAAATGGTATACAAGTACACTAAGAGATGTTAAATGAAATGGTTTTCTAGATACATCCACCACTAAACCAAGGACTCATATTATAGATTGAGGATAAGTCAATTTAGATTTAATGAGTATAGTTGTTAAGTCTATTAAGCCATATATAGTTCAATAATCCCTATAATATAAACCTTAGAAATATGCCATAGATGTAGAATATAATTGACAAATGAATAATAAAACATGGTAGCTTGTATACCTTCCACCATTGAAGAATCCAATAAGATGAAAATGTATTTTTAATGAAAAGTACAAATCAAATGGAGACCTTGACAAGAATAAGGCAAGGCTGGTTGTAAAGGGATATACTCAAAAATAAGGTAATAACTATGAGGAGACATTTACTCCCACAACAAAGATCAAAACTATCAAGATGATCATTTCTCTATTCACCTATTTTGGTTGGAAATTCCATCAAATGGATGTTAAAAGTGCCTTTCTTAAAGGAGACTTATAGGAAGAAGTCTACATGACTCAACCAAAAGGTTTTATTATTCTAGGAAAGTAAGATAAAGTTCTTAGACTTGTCAAATCATTATATGGTCTTAAAAAAGATATTTGGGGATGGTATATCAAAATTGATGACCATGTCTTAAAACATGGATTCAAAAGGAGTCCATATGATCCAAATATCTACCTCAACATCAATGTGGAAGATGGTAATTATTTTTGTATATGTCAATGATCTAGTCATCACTAGTAGTTCAGTGAAGATGATTGAGTCAAAAAAGAAAGATCTAAATCAATAATTTGACATGATAGATCTTAGGATTCTAAATTATTATCTTGGTTTAGAATATTTTTAGAGATAAAATAACATATTTATATCTCACCTCAAATATGTCAAGACAACACTCAAAAAGTTTCACATGATGGATAGAAAATTAATTGCCACACCTATGGAGACAAAACTCTAGCTATCTCAAGCAGATACATCACCACAAGTAAATGAAATTATATATCGATAGTTAATCGGGAGTCTCATTTACCTAACTTATACTAGGATAGACATCAACTAAGATATTAGTTATCTATCTAAGCTCATACAAAAGACCAAATTTTCTCACTATAAAGAAATAAAGTGGCTATTAAGATACATAAGAGGAACCAAGGATTTTATCATGGAGTATAATAAGAATTATAATTTATTATTAATAGGATATTTGGATTTAAATAATGCAGGGAACATTGATGATAAGAAATCCAGCTTAGGATTTGTATTCTTTTTGGGATCTAGACTAATATCATGGGGGGTCAAGAAGTAAACTTGTGTTTTGATATCCTCCATAGAATCAGAAAATCATGCTACAAGAGGATCTATCTATGAAGTGATTTGACTCAGATGTATAATTTAATGATTTGGGATACCACAAAATAAGCCAAGATTTATTCATGTAGATAATGGAGTAGTAAAGCTTGTTTGTAATCTAGTATTTCATGAATGGACCAAACACATTGAGGTGAAAAGTTCATTTCATTTAAGAACATGTTCAAAAAAATAATATCTAGCTCTAGTATTGTCTGATAGATCAATAACATGCAGATTTTTTCATTAAAACACTTGCAAAATAAAATTTTTAGGCATTCGGAGAATCTCTCTCTTGTTCACATGAGACAATGTTGAGTTAAGGGGGTATATCATGTTTAGCCTAAGGAGTATTTAATCCACCATTTAAAATAAATGTAATTGAGTAATGTTTTATTACTAATTATAGTATTATTAAATAATTTCGTTTATTCAAACTTTTTATAGTTTTTTGTAATATGCTTATCTCTGAGGTTGCATAGATTTTGCATCAGGATAAGATAATGCCCACCCTATTATATAGGGAATATTTTTGACATTAATATTTATATAAATTCATGTTTGTAATTTTTTTCCATTGGAATTAAAATAATAATATTATTTATCCATAATAATTAATATATATAATGTCTTAAACCATCATAAATTATGTATAAACCCACTCTAGAAGCATGTATAACATAGGAAATAGTCCCAATCAAGCATGTTTTGATAAGTCTTAGTTTTTTGAGAGATATTTGGGATATGAAAAAATAATAAGATAATTTTAGACACTTATTTATATGTGATAAGTTTTTTACCATGTAGGAACAATAAAATATATAAAAAGTTAAGGACGAGTAAAGGAGGATAATTGGTAGATCTCTAGGTTTAATGTGTAGTCTATGACAGTCTGCAGGAGATTATGTATGTATTTTAAAGATATATAAATAAAAGAAGATTTATTATGATATTAGATTATATGGAAATATTTTTATTAATGTAAGTGAATGGTCATTGATGTTATTTAATTTTATTTTTCATGTCTATCAATATTTTTATGTTGTAGAGGCCTGACATATACAACATAGTAAAATCGTAGTGAGAAGAAGTATACCTTCACCATTTTAGAATTTGTTTCAGGGTTAAATATAATTTCATATACAATATAGAGTGTTTAATATCTCCAACAAGTCCACATATTCCATTAAAAGTCATATAATTTGAAACAAAGATGTTTAGGAGGTTCACAAGTCAAAAAATGGGTATGAATCTGTGATAATTTGAGAGAAAAAAATTATATGGCATTTTAGGATTTTTCATGGTTAGGTAATGATGTAAAAATCACTAATAATTCCTTTAATATATATTAAAATTTAAAGGGATAAAAACCAATCATCATAAGTTGAATTGTGCCTTCTTGTTTGCTCTTGATATGAGAGTATAGTCTAAATCTGTGACAATCGAGGGTAAAGAGTGTTTTCTTTCATTTAAAGAGAAATAAAGACTTGAAAATAATTCAAAAAACTCAATTATGTTTTATAATTCTTGATTAAATTAATATAAATCATTAATATCCTTTAAAATTTGAATTCCCTTCATATTTTTACTCTAAGCTTGTAATCTACAATCTATGGTTTTAACATACCAAAATGGCCATATCTTGTAAATGAACAAGTGAAATTTGATGAAATGTCATGGAAAAGCATATTATAATGTATATAAAGTTTTAAATGTGGTATATAATGATTTTATTATCCACATAGATAAATATTCAGCTTTATCAATCTTCAAGGTTAGAAACAAAGTCACTCAGTCAAGGTAAAAGACATTTTCTCATGTTTTCAAGATTGTTCAAAAATAAAATTCATTTGATAAAGTAATATACAGTAGTGAAGGTGAAAAATAAGTGAAAAGGATTAATATGAATGTATTAAATAATAATTTATCTTATTTTAATGCTCTTATGTTTATACAAAATTGAAAACCCTTGACTAGGGTTACTAATGACAGAAAGGGTTATATCTTATAAACTATCCAATCCAAACTTTGTGAATATTTTTTAAAGTATTAAATAAGGTATTTAATATGTGATTAAATTGGTTTTATGTGTTTAATAACTATATAAGAATATATATTGTTGATTTTTTTTTACAAGACCTTAAACAGTCCTAAAATGCGCTAGAAACTTGAGTTTTTGTGTTTTTCTTGGGAAGACAAGAGTTGGAAATTGTGAGAAACTATTTATTGTATCAGATAAATTAAATAATATTATAATAAAGTTTAGAATTCATCAGTAATCCAAGATTAAATTCATAGAACCATTGAATCAAGGTAATATGCCTAAACAAGACTACTTGTCCTATTAGAAATAAGACAATGTTTACTATTAGTTTGCAATAGTCAAGTATAAATTAAGGAAATACATTGCTTCTAATGTTAGATAGTAGTACTAAGAATATTATAATCCCTTAAAAATTTAATGAATTTTAATCAAGTCCTACATAGATAAATAAATGTTTTCAAACATGAATAAAATGTGAACACAAACCTAGTGTAAGGTTCAAATGGTAGTCAACTATCTAAATTACATCAAAGAAGACATAGAAGATCTAGTTGGGTAGAGCTAAGAGAGGTATAATTTCACTAAATTACCACTTGGAATTGATGAAATAAGTAAAGAGATAAATGTTACAACAACACCAACGCATCATAATCTGATGTATATAGGTGAAAATCATTTATGGATACTAAAATTAGATAGTTCTAAGTCTAAGAGTAAGTGTTTTACCAGTGTATAACACATAAATCCTTAAGGAAATTAATATTTAGCTATATTTTACTTAAATTTTCTTTGTGTGGATAATGAAGCTTAGTATGAGGCATATTTCATGATCTCTTATTCACACTAAAGAAGAAAGTCAAGATATCTTAGCCAAGCTTGGAACTTAATTGAGGATTTTTATGCATTCAAAATTCAACATTGCCTTGTATAAGAAAGTATAGGGTAGATGCATTGGCTACAACTATGAGTACTATGGATCTTATAGATGACTCCATGTTGAGAAGGTTATCTATGGTGTTATTATCACTCCTTCCATTCCTAATAATATTAGGAAATTTCATGCACTCAATGATGGTGTTCATATCATCAAATTCATCAAAATCATGGATGTGTTTGAGACTAAAATTATATATGAAGGTGACATAGGAGTTTGAATCGAATGAGGAAAAGGTAATAAATATGAAAAAAATAAAATACCTAAGGGCAACGTCTCATTAAATAATTTATTCAACATCTATTATTAGGGTGATAAATAATAATCAACCTTAACTAAAGGTACTCTACACTACCATTACATTCTAGGTGATGTTAATGACTCAAAGAACATGCTTCTAGGCACAAAATGCATCGAAAAGGAAAAAAAAGAGTTTATTCAAGACTTAAAAGACTTAATAAATTTTATTGAATAGAGTTATGAGGACTTTAAAGTGTTTAACACATCTATTATC
This sequence comes from Torreya grandis, assembly GCA_037957365.1. Classification (NCBI taxonomy): domain Eukaryota; kingdom Viridiplantae; phylum Streptophyta; class Pinopsida; order Cupressales; family Taxaceae; genus Torreya; species Torreya grandis. The sequence continues at coordinate 358,733 of JARHVA010001222.1, read as the reverse complement.
ATGCATACCATCTATTTCAATCCAAGATTCAGACCATTCCATTAGAGACGAAGGCTAGTGAATCCACTACTATAACTATTTATATTCTAGGAACTACATAAGCTAATCCAAGCAAGGATAATATTCCATATTAGGCACTCCATGTGGGTAGATAATTTTTTTATGGTTATAAAAAAAAGTGGAGAGATAAGTCTGTGTTAAATTATGTAATTTTCATAAAGACATAGAAAAAGACAATTACCCATTGTCCTCACTAGATGAGGTATTATAAATAGTGAATGACTCAAAATTATGTCATTACTAGATGAGTATTCTAGGTATAATCAAGTATTACTCAATTATGAGGACTAGATCAAGATATCATTTACAATAAAGTGAGGAACATTCATATACAAAAAGATTTTATTTGGACTAATCAATGTGGGTGTTACTTTACAATGTGCTATGAATATTAAATTCAAGTATCTTATTGTAAAATGCATACTCATCTATATGGATGACCTAACTATATTTTAAAATAATAGAGAAGATAATGTGAGGGAATTAAAATCATTTTTACATAGGTGTAAAGATCATGTAATCTCCTTGAACCTAAAAAAGTGTATTATTGGGATCATAAAGGGTACATTTCTTGGCCACATCATCTTAGAATGAGGCATATATATAGACCATGAAAGAGTAGAGTAGATTCTAAAAATTATATTACCTAGTGGTAGAAAATAGCTGAAGTCATTCTTAGAGAAGATCAACTTCATCAAGAATTTCATTTTTGGTTTTTAATAGATAGTCCAAGTACTAAATAATATGCTAAATAGGGATGCCATAATTAAATGGATGGATGAAACATAGGTGGTTTTTAATCAGATTAATAAATTAATTTTAAATACACTGGTGCTAATATGTCCTAACTATACACAACCCTTCCACATCTACTTGTTTTTCTCAAAAACATGTGAGTGTTGTTATCTTAATAGAGAAGAAAAAATATGGGGATGAGAAACCTATCTCATTAATGAGATCTCCACTCCAAAATTATGAACTAGGGTACTCAATTATAAATAATTTTTTTCTTTAATCAACATAGTCAAAAAATTTAGGCACTACATCCTCTATAACAAGTTATTTGTAGTTGTGCATGACCTAGTAGTGAAGTATGTGATAATGTAAAATGATTTGGGTGAGTGAGGGGGTATATGGATGATGATTTTCCAAGAGTTTGACCTAGAGATATAACTAATGAATATCATAAGAGGTCAAGGACTCCATAATAACATGACTAAAGTGGACCCACAGATCATTTTCTAATATTACACATTATAAGATATCATAAATGATGACTCATACCAATATGTGGTCTACTATTTTTATAACAATGAGTGTCTAAATCACATGAATTTAATTGAAACCAAAGCCTTACACCTAAAAATAAATAATTTAATAATGAAATTAGATGTGTTACATAGAATAAATTTTGAGGGTATATATTAGATGCCTCAATATATAAGTAGTTGGAGTACTAAGTTATTCCCAAACAAAATATGGAACCAATCTAGTTTAGGGAGTGATACAACTCATTAGGTACTTGGGGTAGGGTATTACTAGCCATATGATTTTAAATATGTAAATACTCACATTTGGAACTATTATAATTGCAAATTTTCCACCCATAGAACACATACCCCCTCTTATGCCATTATAACCAGTTATTGAGGTCCGACCATTCATAAAGTGGGAATTATAATTCATTAGTTATATCAATACTAATTATTTAGTAGGAAACATGTTCATATTTATGATAAATGATTATTTTACCCATTATATTGAAGTTAAATCATGCAATAAATGTATGACCAATGTGGTGATTGACTTCCTTGAAGAACATTTCATCACTAGGTTTAGGATGCCTACTACTTTAGTACGTGATAATGGTCCTAATTTTTCATCTCTTAATTTCACTAAGTAGGCCTATAAAAACTAGGTAATCCTAAAATTATATTCCAAATATTATATGTAAGGTAATAGGGCAGCTAAATTAACTAAAATTTTTGATTTATGTAATTAAGAAGATCTTAGAAAAGAACCCTAGGGACTTGAATAATTTTCTAAAATTTGCATTATCTTCTAATAGGAATATAATTAAGTAATCCTTAGGAACATAAAAATATCATCTTTTTTATGGATAATACCAAATATTTCCAGTTAACTTGAGAATCCTAACATTATAATTCATGAGAGACTACATGGAAAAAATGATAATATAAAATCTCTCTTACTCAATCTAATTCAACTAGAATAAAAATGTGATGTATCTCTACTACATTTGAAAAAACACCAAGACATCATCAAACATTGGTTTTACAATTAAAAAAAATAAAAATCCTTCAATATATCTAATTTGGTCCTTCTCTAAGATAAAGATCATGAGAAAAAGGGACAACATGTCATGGCTTATGCCTTATGGTTAGGTCCCTACCAAATCTTTAAAATATAGTGTAAGAATGTATTCTACGTAAGGTGTCTAAATGGTGAGGATGTTCCATTGATCATTAATGAATAGTTTCCTTAGCACTACTTATAAGCTTGATTTAATCTTGGAAAGTTCCTATAAATACTTTCTCTTTACATTTCCTACTTTGTTTCTTTATTTATTTCCTTCTTCGTTGTTAGTTTACATTTACTTTTCCTAGTTTTCTCACTTTTTATTATTTGTCCATCATTGTTACTTATCTCTTTTTTTCCTATACCATTTATTTTATCCTATAGGTTCCCATGTTGGTTAAATAATAAATAATATAAGTTTTGTACATAGGTAGCTCAAATGATGCTCTAGTGCATAAGTAATTTGAGTAGTTTGTAGTCTTAGTTTATGTTTACAAATCAATTTCAAAAGCTTGGGCTATCATGCATGTTATGAATTTATTTGAGTTGGGTTAATTTTGGGTAAAACTATCTGATGAAAAAATATATCCTTTTGAAACTAGGAACACAAATTTTGTCTTAATATTTTTTGGGTTTTCTTGGATGAATCCATTATAGTGAATATAAAGGGTGAAAAATATATAGTTCTATATTTCTCTTATTACAATGGTCCCGAACCTAGAATTAAGATGATTAAAAAAGAAAGAGAAAATATAAATCAAGAAAATAAAATCAGTATTTAAAAAAATCACTTCGAGGTGATTCAAATAATTTATATTGGGTATATGGACATCAAATTGATAGTAGATCAAGGCCTTGAGTTGGATTAGGAGAAACTCAATCATGGTTATGAATGACTATATAGAAATAAATTAATGTATAGGAAAGCATTCTTAAGGTAGTATTCACTAGCCTAATGATTGAATCTATAGTAGCTAGTCATCACGGATTCTAAGAAGTAGTAACTCAACTCACATGCACAAAACTGGTCAATAAGAATGTTTGATTTGGTTCTTTAGATGCTCTTATATTATCCTCTCTAAATTTTTTTCACATTTCATATGTAGTCTTTTATATAGATTATAGGTTTGTATAGATGTTTCTATCATTTCAAAATACTCAAGAGTATTTTTCAGCATAGTCTCCATTTTTTTTCTTGCACAACATGACCTAATTATTCCAAGAATAGAAGAACCTCATTTTTTAAATTTTACTCTACTCCCACTTATGTTCATATCTAATTGGTATAAAAAACTAAAAGTTTAATTAGTGGTATATCTAATTTTTGGTGTCAAAATAGGACTTGAGACTATCACTATTGGAAATATAATGTCCATGCATGAAAACTTCAAACATAACATTTAGCATGAAAGTGGAGTTTTGACCTTCCAATTTGCATTTTAAGCCTAAATTTCCTAACTCTCTTTGACTAATATAGGGGTTAATTTTGATTTATGTGAAATTTAGGATCTTAAAACCTATCCCATTATGATAACAAAGTTGAAATGGTAAATTTTCTTATTTAACACTTGGGCCTGAAGTGGAGTTATACTGCACTTCTACTCACATGTCATTATTGCCTACCTATTCTCTCAACTACTTGAAGTTACTTCAGAGGTTTGATTTGATTTAAATGACTATTGAACCCCTGGGACATATTCCATACTATTAAACACACTTGTGTAGATAATTTTAGTGTTTTACTCTTTTAGCATAAATGAATTTGAGACACACTTATCCCACTTGTAGGGTCTCCATATTAGTTATTTTTTGCCTTGCTTAGGTATGTAAATTTGACATAGGGTTTATTTTGGTTTCCATGCCATTTTTTCCTCCATAACCTAATACATATTGTTCATCAGTATCATTTGATCAAGTTTCATGTTTTTACCTCCTCCTAGAAATGACTTATTGATCCTTGTATTAAACTTGCAAAATCTCACTAAGTCTTCTAAAAACATAAAAATATATCTAATTAGGTATAATTATATTTTTTATCATCATAGTTTCAATCAATATTCTCCTAATAAAATTATTCTTATTTTTGAATTTTATAAGGTCCTAAACCTTATCATTATTTTAAATCCTAAAAATTTCTAGGGGGTCTTTTGAATGACACATAGTTGTAATTAAACTTTAAAGTTTTGATTATCTCTACTCATGGGGGGGGTAGGTGATTTACTTTGTTATCTATTTTATAATATTTGAATAATTCAAGGATGAATTTTTAAGTGGAATTAAGGGTTAAAAACCTTGAGTAGGTCTTCAAGCTTGATGATTTATGTTTATAGTGTTGGTCAGGTCTTAAGACCTGACTAGGTCATCAGGGATCACAAGGCCCCTATAGTTTTATGTATTAGGAGGGAATACCCAATTATTTCAATGGATATTCCCCCCACCTTTACCCTTCAAAGTTTTAGGTTCTCCCCCTAAACTTCCAACTAGCATTGCACTGGGGTTTCAACTCCCCAAAACCCTGAAGACATATTCATTGAGCTTTTAGGCCCCCAAAATATTGGATAGAATGGTGAGGCCATAAATTAATGTTTAAAGTTATAATAAAGGATATATACCTTAATTATTTCTAGGCACATATAATCAAAAAATCTTTCCCAAATCATTTAGTGTTATCCAGACATGCAAATAATGATTTGGTCTATTTGGGCTCTCAAAGTCTGATTAGAACTAGAAAATTCAAATTTCAAATACTAACTTAAAAACATAAACCAGATCCATTGGAAAGATCAAATAGATCTACTAGGGATATATTTTGACCTTCCTTCTATTTTTTCACCATAAATTGAGCATTCAGTGTTGAAAATTTGAACCAGTCACATTTCCAAAAAGCTAGTTTCAGCGTAGATAATACAAAGGTCTTAGTTTTAATCAATTCCTCCTGGTTTAAAACATTTTCGTAATTTTTATTATGGTAAATTTTTTAATCTTTTTAATTACCTTTTTGGACTTCATTTTGGTCTATTTTGTAAGGTGAATAGTGAAAGTGATGGAAATGGGAAGAGGAGGAGGTAGCTAGAGCATTAATGATGGTTTTTGAAGTTTTTTGGAGAGAAAATACTCCCATTAGAAATCCATTCTATACATATTGGCTCATTATTTAACTCAAATGGATGGATTTTATTATTTTTCAATAGATTTATAGCCAACCCCTTTTCATCTTCTATAAATTTTCATGCTTTCTTAGTGTTAACCTCTCCCTTAATTCATTTCCTACCATTATTCTAGGAAAATTTTAGGAGAATGATTATATTAAAATCAACACTTGATTTTTGAAATGATGAATTTTGATGAATTGAAGACTTTGTATTTTATTCATTATCTATATTTAAATAATATTCATAGCTAGTTATTTCCTTATCTGATCTTCCTAGAAGCTTGCCCTTGCTCTGTATTTTATTGTGAAAATGTTCATTGGATTGGAGGGTAGTTAATGTAGTTAATATGATCATCATCTCAAATTTGTCTTCATCATTATAGGATTATATTTTCCTTATCTCCCCCTTTTATTTTAGTATTTTTAATCAGTTGTTACAAGATAGGGTTTGAATGTAGTCTCATGTTTATGTATATCTTGATTACAATATTTATTTCCATTATGCAAATGAATTTTTTGAATATTTAAAATAAATGGAATGAACATACTAAAAATAAACCATAAACATAGGAAAAATCCCTAAAAATGTTTATTTGTAATTGGGAAACACTTGAATACATGCTTGTTTATTTTTTTAACACCTACAAAAAACCTAATCAAACTAAATGGTAAAACAACATTGAATTTTACATTGTTAAAGTACCCAAAATCTATTGAAAATAAATTTGAGATTTGGATTAGGATTAGAACTGACAAAGGCCCCTTGATATTTAATGGTCACAATGAGCCACTAAGTGAAAAAATGTGCACCTAGACCAAGTAGATATAAACCTTAGGGATATTTTCATGAGTCTCCTTTCAAGATAGTTAAATGTTAACAAACCATTCCTAGTGTTGGCCATGTAAAAACCCATGCCAAAAATTTAAAGGAGTATAATGGGCAATACACAAGGATGAATAAAATTAATTGAAAACTTAGGTGAATGAATATTCTAAATTAAAATGTTGAGTTATCCTAAATATATAAAGTACATTCAAAATGATAGTTTGTTTGAGTAAATACTTATTTTACCTAAAAATTCACATGCATATCTAATAATTAAAAAGGTGCAAATAAGTAGGGATAAGACTTGGATCAAATTTCCAAATTTTGTAAATATTATTTCTCGATGCCTAAACATTTATGTTATCCTTGGGACACTTGTGTTGATGAACAGGTATTGATACTAATAGTTGTGTCTACTATGAAATATTCATTATATTGTAGAGAAAACACATTGATATTTTTTGGCTTTCTATCACTTTTGTGCTAATATTTTTATATATTTTTTGTATAGGTTATTGATGGAATTTTTTGGATCTAACCCTAGCTCTTCACCTTAGGTATTTTTAACTTGCCAAAAAAGGGTTAGTGGGATCATGGTTTTGAATTGGCCTCAAGTACCTCTCTATCAATGAGCACTACCTACATATCCAATACTCAAAGGAGGGTGTCATACATACGTATTTCTCACCTAGGTGTTGGCTTGTGTGTGCACAAGGGTGAAACATATTATATGCAAGGGCATATAATGATCTAGCTTATAAATTTAAAAATACTATTGATCGGTTATTATTTGAGTTATTTAGACCTATAATATGACTACACCTATGATGGATATAGAAATATGAAAGAATAGGTTACTAGAGCTTAGTTTTGCAATTGATTTAAAGAGTTTAAATAAGTGCTCACTTGGTATTTTATACATCACTAATGATTAGGCTTAGATATTTATTTATACCACACCTTTTATAAATATATCATGTTAGATTTAAATTAAAAAAATGGGATGACTAATAGGGTTTGAAATATTTATAAATTAGATGAATTTGAGGACTTTACACTTGAAAAGAATATGTAAACTTAAATCAATAGAAGTTTCTAGCATATTAGGAATCTTATATGAATATGATATTGAAATTGAAGGATATATCAAAATTTAGTATTTATATAAAGAGTAGGATATTTGATTTATCATAAACTATAGGGTCAGACTATAAGATAAATACATAGGCATAATGAGCTTGCAAATGTGAGCATTTCAATAGCAAGAAGGTGTAGGATTCAAGGGTAGAGCCTTGATACGTATTTTAAAATATACAAAGTTGAGATGTTACTTAAATCATATTTTAGTATCTACACTTATTTATAAACATAACATTGTCTACCACACTAGCTTCTTAGTCCCATTTTTTAGATTATTCTAATCTTAATGTAGATTCAAAAACTTATCATTCATTTTTGAAGGTCATAATCACTATATGCTTTCTAATTGGTGGAATAAACCCACCAAAAAATATGTTTACATGCTAAAATTGATGTTCATCATAAGATATATTTGATAGTAACATATTAAAACATGCATGATATGCACTTACACCTTTAGACACATATTTATTGATCTCCTTAAGAATTTACATTCTATATTATTTTAATTTTATAATATGTAATTTCTTAAAAATGTAATATTCAAAAAATTAAATTTAGGTACCACCCAGTTAGGATTAAGTTTCATATAGTAAGTGTATTGTCTATCACACATTGTTGTTTTAAACTAAATATATTTCTTTGATGGAGTATTAACTCCATTTCCCCTCAAGATAATCTCACATTTATGAACATGTGATGATGTATCTTCCATACCTTCATACTTTTGAAAATTTATAAACATCTCACAAAATATGTTCAATTGAGGTAATTACTATGTTCATGCTTGAATATTCATTCCAGGACCTAAACCTCCTCCTTCTCTACTTGTGATTCCTCCACTAGTTTTTGGGAAATTTCCCCCTTTCATAAAAAACTATTCAGTTTATAATTGGAATTTATTATTAACCAAAAAACTTATAGTCTTTCATAATGACATTTAAAGACTCATTCTTCCCAATTGGGTTGCTTTAATACCACTACATTGCACAAATTATGTAGTGTTCTCCTTACTACCTCAAAATTAGAAGTAATATTTATTATCACATAATCCTCACTTTATCCCTTGAGAAATGTTGGAGATTAATGTATATTTATTTTATTTTAAGTTAATCCTAAGTCTATCTTTTAGCTATGCATTTCTTATTCTGAGAAATTAACTTCATCCTAGATTTATGAGGTATCACACCTCTTTTTAAATTTTGTATGGAATTTTGGAGTTACATTTACAGGTAACTCCTTCCACAATTTTCACATAACTCCCTCTCACCTTATGGGGAGTAGTGACATCTAGCACACATAATAAGGTTGTGTATGTAACTCTTCTTTCCTTTAATATATATTTATTGATATCTCTCCACTCTCATTCTACCACTAGATAAATATATATATATATATATATATATATATAGATATATATATATATATAGATATATATATATATATATATATATATATATATATATATATATATATATATATATATATATATATATATATATATATATATATATATATGAGATTTATCTTTTATGGCTTGAGGCCTATCTCTCTTCTCTATTTTTTTCTTCCATTCATATTTTACTTGGATAATTTTACTTTTCAATCTTTCTTAATAGATGTGGAGTTTTATTCCATTTAATAGTTTCCCCACTTGATAATTATTGTGTCTTTAATTATCTTATGGCTTGATATTGAGGTAATATTGTTTGTTAATGCATTCATTACGTTATTTTTTCAACATTATTTCATCAATATTAAATACCTTCAAATTTAAAACTTTATATAAAATTTCCTTGGAATTATCAACATGCTTGTGTGTTTTAGCTTTAGTTAGGTTTATGATAGAGTCTTTTATAGGCCCTAAGAATTAAAATTTCTCATCCATTGGAATCAATTCGTCTCATTATTCATTATCTTCTTAATTAAGGTATTATTTTTTACAAATCTCACATTTCTCACTATAGTTCATTTATCCTTTGAAAACCCATCATATTCTTACTTTGTACTTTGGGGTCTTCTTAACATACATATAACTTAAGCCTCCTTTATTTATAGGTTAGTTTATTTAAATTTATTTCTCCCTAACATAACTATCACATATTTTTTTCCATTTCACTTTAGAACTCCATTCTATTTATATATATTCTTTAACTAACTCTTGTACAAATTTAAATTATTCTCCAACTCATCATAAGCCTAGTCTATTTTATAAATTATTTAGTTATCTATATTCAAAATATTAATTCCAAATTCAATTAGATTAATTTTAATCCAAATAATAATAATAACAATGTAACATATTCTCACCTTGTGTATAAACTGAAATTATGACTCCTCTAGATAGGTATAAGTAGATACTAAATACTTTAAAACTTAATAATTAAATGGTCCTCTTTATATATGTATGGTGTGAATGCCCATACTTTGTCACTTAATTTTATCTTTTTAACTTGATCCATTGACTAGGCATACTTTTGTTTAATATCATTATTTTTTCCTACAAGATATGTAGTTATCCATACAAAAAAAAAATTGTGTATTGTGTAAATAAAAATTCATACAGACCACTAGATAATCCTTTTATAACCACTTCTTAGGTTTTGAATCACCAAGGCAAAGTGAGTCCTTATAAAATTCCAACATTTTTCCTCAAACCACACCTTCACACAATATTACGTGATGCATTCTTCCATATGCACCTCAATTATCCTTGAACTAGGCATATAGGGTCCCATAAATAAAACCAACATGTTGCATTATTATAGGATACATTTAAAAAATTAACTATCAAACCTATCCAAAATAGTTAAAACCCATAGTGTACTAGCATATCACTTAAATTGAGATTCAAGAGCTCCATGAAAGACACAATAGACTGTATAGAACACTACCATTAGAAAATGATGTAAATCATAACTAATCATAAAATAATATATCTTAACATAACATCATAAGTATTCTCATCATCTAAAACATAGCTGAAATCATAACCATTAAAAAAATACAATATACATAAGATGTTTTGATAGAATTATTCTCATCCATTCATAAACCATGCATACATGTATTGCATTCATACCTTTTAATATAAAATCATAAAATATAACTTATACAAATTTTATGAATTTAAAAATAAATTCAGACTATAAAATGTACATTCACTCACTATTAATGTCAACATGTTTATTAAAAAAATATTCCAAAACATAAGTGTTATAATTAGAAGTCATTTGTATTATCTATAGTTTTTACCCATTTAATTACTGATGACACTAAGTAATATATACATTTATTTTAGAAGGATATATAATATTAAATGAATCATACATTAAATTTTTGTTAAATCTTTTCGCATATCATCCACACGTGGTCTTATTCCTATATTGACACCTACTTAATTGTGTAGCTTGCTTGTTTACATGATATATGTATCATTCCTTGTAATGCACATAAATTATTTATTACTTCTCTTACATTATATTTGTATAGACTAAAAATTTCACATTCTTAGTCAAAACCTATGCATTATTATTCAAAATTTGAGAAAACTCCCATATTTAGTCAAATTCTAATATCTAATGTTTAATCTGGGGGTCAAATTTTACTAATCTCATTATTTATTTAAGCTTTAGTTTTTGGAATAAGTTACTGTAATATGAATTTAATTTAAAAGGACAAATTTCTTATCATTTACTTTTAGAAAATAAGATAAAACATGTAGGGTTATTTTATGTATTCCACTTGAAGTTTCTTTTCAAATTTTAGTTTATGTTTTATATCCAACAAACCTAGAGGAGAATTATTTTTATTACTTTTGATTACATTTTATCTTTATTTATATTTTTGAATTAGTGTTTTGAATCATTATAATATCTAGTTTTATTATTGTTTTAAGTGTTTTTGATTCATAAGAGAAACATACAAGAAATAAAAGATATTTGAAAGGAATGATAATATTTAGATTTATATGAAAGTATAATTAATAATAAATATTTTACTAATTTAACTTGTCTAAATAAATACAAGTATAAAGTGGCTAAGTGATACAAGAGAGAGCATATATTGTTTGATGTCTTGTTATAAAGTATGAAAATGATCAGGAATCATCAAAATATTGTAATAGAGATATGGGTTCCATTAATTTTGAGTTCTAACTACATTTTATTACTAAACACTTACATCCAAGTAGGACACCTGCATTAATGGTAGTGTCCTAGGGTTGATGATAGTGTCCAAACAAAAATATAGACCCATTTTTTAATCTATTAGTTGGTTTTTTTGTCTCTTTCTACTTGATGTATTTATATTTATGTATAGGTTGTCACTCTTAGTTTATTGATCAAAAACCTAGTTCCACTCTTCTTTAGCCTTCAATGACTAGTGGGAACATAATGTAGAGCTGCCCCAAAAACACCTCTATAAATGAGAGTTACCTACATAGCTAATAATATGAAGAGGGTCCTAGACTCATGTAGTTTTTCCCTATGTGTTGGCTTATGTGTGAATCATACAATATATACAAAGTACAATAGTGAACTAACTCATAACTTATAAAATTAAGATCTTGGGTTATTCCTTAGTACTTCAAACCTATAGATGTGTATTCCATATGACTGGTATGGAAATAAGAATAAATAGGGAAGATTTTCATAAATTGAATACTCTTTGGTATGATTGCTAGGTGGTGAATGAGGGTTGAACTCATACTTATATGAATCCCTTTGGAATAATAACTCACACTAAAACACTTAGGCCAACCATTATGATATGTTTATTTGTAAATTATATGAGTTTAGGGAATTAGACACTTGCATCGAGTTAAGACATTAATGTCAATGTTAGTTTTTGTCCTTGCTATTAGTATCTAGGGAACAAGAAAGTAGGTATAGATTCAGAACTTATAGAGATGGAAGATAAGAAAATTTTAAGAATTTTAGGAAAGAGAGAAGGCATGTGTCATCAATATAAGGTTGGTTAGACTAAGCTATGGGCCAAAGGTCATAAGATAGAGAACATGTAAGGCTTAAGGAAGTGAGAAAGGTCTAGAATTGAGAGGAACAACCAAGGTTTAAGTTTTCTAAGTGTATAAGACTGAAGTGTTATATAATCATAAAATATTGTATACTTTTACCCCCTATTTAATATTGTAATTAAATTTCTAGTTTAAAGGAAAAAATGCATACTCAGGTGTGTGTACACACCTTATCTTTGTGTGAGACCAACTTGAGTGCCTTGTTGGTGATTGAAATATAACCAAGATCATGTTACAGTGTATAATAAATGTATATAATCTATAATTTGAAATAAATAATAAAATTTAGCATGAATAAATGGCATGGATAGAATACACATGTGTATGTGTTATGTAGTAATGGTTTTAGACTGATCGAAATTGGAGAAGTAGATGGGGGGTTTGAAACCTCATCCATATTTTGTCCAGGAATATGAGTGAACCTAAAAGTGTTAAAGTGTGTCTCACCTTGGTGATGTTATACTTGGATTAGGGAGAGTTTATATGTGATCATTCCCCCAACCTATAATAGGAATAATGGTGCTTTAGCCATCATGAATATCATTTCTTGATAAACACATATCAGGTGTAAAAGATATGTATGTGTATAGTTTGATATAATGTGGGTTATGAATTCAAGTTCACCCAAAAAATTGATGATGACATATTATTTAATCCATCCAATCACAAAAAAAATAACTAATTTTTGTATATGGGCAAGGATCAATATAGTCTATTACAGTCTGATCAGGGCATCAATAAGTAAAAGTATGGTTAGGATATCAGTACATAAATGTTTGTAGTATGGTAATAATATATGAAAGAGTTTTAGAATCTAAAATTGATTTTGATTTTGAAACATTAGGCATATGTTGTATAACATATGCACCTTAGATATGTCTCATGTTGAAACTATGTATAACAATGGTACCAATGTATATAATTATATCACAATTATAAATTTGAATAATATAATTATGTAAATTGGCTAATTTGGAAAATTGTGTACATGTTTATAAATCATGAACCCACTATATACAAATAAATCTAAAAAATTATATAAGTACCAATGTGGAGAACATGTTTCCAAAAACATGATCATACTATAATCGAAAGATGTTAAATATTGAATAAGTGTGGATAAAATGCTTCCGAATCATGCCCCCAATAAGTATTTTAGTTGTGAATGTTTGAAATCCATGCCCATGTGACATGCTACGATTGAATATAAAAATAGATATAAGTACCATATACTGAATGAGTGTGGAGAACATGCTTCCAATGCATGCCCACACTAAATCTAAAAGCTATACCAAGTGTAGATAAAATGATTTTATGACATGCACTACCAGTTTCCACCACTAATATTACCCCATTTGAGGTGAGGTAAAGATAATAAATAGTAGTTACCTCACCTAAAAAATATAAGATATCTATATAATATTTAAATGTAACTATGTATCATATTGACGAAACATGTCTAGGTAAATGTATCATTAAAGAACATGGAAACAATGTGATAAAATTTAGGAATAATTTTCATAATAAAGGTAATTGTAACATCTAGATATTAATAATATAAGATAAACAAAAAAATCAAGAAAATGCATAAGATCCCTCAAATTCAAGTCAAAAGGGTAATGGTCTAAGGAGACTACAAATAAGTGGCATGTTCAAATGATACATAATAAAAGGGATATGACTTAGTCAAATTTTCATACAAATAATAATTATATATTAAAATTTTCATACTAAAAATAATGATGTATGAAAATGTCAATGGAATCATACATAGGCATGATGGGTGGAAGCAAAGGAGCATATTAAAATGTTTGAACTAGGAATACAATAGAAAGGTAAAATATTCAAGGAAGTGCATAAAGTAATACATAATAAACTACCATAAACATGTCATAGTATCCAATGGATCAAATGTATTTAGGAAAAAAATATTAGGTTTAAAACATATAAGGTACCCTATGTAAGAGATAATCATGGATAAATGCATGTGTAAGTATAGATGTAAGGTAAAAATTGATAATGTAGAGTGACCATAAAATCATATAACCTATGTATATCAAGATCAAATAAGAAAATGCCCCCAATGTCCATATGACATGAGTAGAAGGAAATCCTAACATTCAGAGTAGGAATGTATCATGTATTAGTGTATGCCTGTATCACACTAAATTAGAAGTGTGACACACATGTGTATGTAAGATTAACTAAGTATATCAACATGGAAATAACACATAAATTCCAAGGAGGATATAAAACATGTAGGTGCTAAAAAAGATTATGTAATTTTGATTTTGATTTTGATTTTTTTGGTATTTTTTGAATATTTTAAAGGGAAAGATGATCCTATGATTCCATCCAATAGATAATCTTACATATCTCGCCAATATGAACTTGGTGTAATAATCTTGTGACACTATCGAGGATCATTAATAGGTTTAGTATCTATCATTTTAGTATATGTGATACTATAAATATGTAAAATAAGAGTCTATGATATAGGAGAGATAGTAGGAATAATAAGAATAAGGTTTTATAGAACCCCTGATTGAGTGTTATGTGGTTTATTTTGAATAGTAGTAATAGGTAAATGTGTAGGTGATTGGGATGTTTTAATTAGTAATTAGGAATTTATATCATGGTTATTTGGTAGGTTTGTATTTGGTATTCTTATTTCACATGAAATTTTACCTCTTATTGATTATATGTTTCTGTAATGTATGTTTGGATATGGTAAATTATGTAATATGTATGTATATTTTTTATATGCCTCTATTATATTAGAAATAAATAAATCATCATATAAAATGAAATTTTGATGGCTATAATAAATGATAACTATAATAACCATGTACAAATGGGACTACATAATTTGCTTCTATAATCATCTTTGATGTATCTATACAAATATCCTATGAATTGTTGGTATGTATCTACTGAGGTACCCATATATGTTGTGTAAGTTTATCATCTCCTTATGTATATTTATAAAGGATTTAATTGACCAATGTTTCCTTGATAGGGTCAATATGGAAGATATTATTCCTAGGAGAGAGTACACTAGAAGAGGGAATTCTACTATAAGTTATCTTCTATAAAGGACGATGGACCATGTGTTCTTTACAAGATAACATGGGATGTCTTGACCTTGTTTGATGAGCCTCTAGGATAAGTGTGTGAAATATGTATATATATGAGATTTTGATATGAAATTATTCCACGATTGATTAACTATATAAATTTTTGATCCAAAATAAAACACTCATTATTTGGATGACCATTAATACCATGATAAGTGAAAAAGTGTTGTCCTTTTTTCTTCTCAAATATATGAGATGGGTAATGTGAATTAAGATGGATTCTGATCATTCATTTATCCAACAATTTTTTTAATATGACATGTGGTCTATCTTGATACCAATAAATCTAAAGAGGCTACCATTTGGTAGTGATATATGGTCTAAATGTGGGAGATATTTTTTGTAAGCATGTTCCTTTCCTTTGTTCAATACCTTTAATGTTTGTTATGTGACATATGGGGCTAGTTTTATAGAAGGATTTTGAAGTGGTTAAATATTTTTTGTAACTTTTTATTTACCGTGGAAATAATATTTTTACCATGTTTGGGTTCAAATGGATAAATAAGCATCTTAATTTATATATTCATTAGAGTGCACACATATTTGTGCACATCCCAATATAATATCATAAATTAATCAAATGGATTATGTAATGATATTTACCTTAGTGAAGAAATAATACATATGATAAATATAAATTTTATTTCCAAATCTAAGGGTGTATAATGTAAAGAATACAAAACATCCATAAATCAAATAACATAATTTTGTATAGGCTAATTTTTTGTTTGTGTCAATGTTTGAAAATGTTCCAATGGTAATTTAGGTAAGATATAATGATGAAAATGTGATATAAATACATATTTAATATGTTTTGAAGTTGATTATAAACAATTTGGAAGAGAATAAAACCAATCAAGAGCCCTTTAGGTTAAGCTACGATGAAAATATTTAAATACCAAACTTTCATTTTAGGCCAAATGTTCCAAAGAATGTATGTAGTATTTTAAATGAATAACATTATCCACTTGACCATTAAAGTAGGAGAAATTAGGCATTACAAATTTTGAAGGATAAGGATACTCAAACAAATTCTTAGTAATAGGTTGCTCTATTAATGTATTCTCCTCAAGAATGGCTTAATGAGAATAAAATTGTACTTTAAGAGTATTCATTCCTTATTTAAAATATCCAATTATATTCATAATAGATAATATGTCATAAGGATAAGTTAAGGATTTTTATAGTGGTTTTAAACTACCATTCATATAGAATGCAAGAGCGATAGACTTTTTTTCATCCACTAGAATAGTCTCCTCACATTATTTTTCAATATTTGGTAAAGGATCACACATGCCTAAATATGTAGGTATATATTGTTATATAACACAAAGTTTAATATTATTAACATTTAAAGGTGATATATTTCTTGAAATTTTGTGACATAATATAGGAGTATAAGAAATAATTTCATTTTTAGGTACACTCTTTTTTTGAGAAGAAAATACAAAGGATGAAAGGGAAGAAGCATTTTCTATGTCATGTACCACATCACAGGATGTAAGAATGTCACTTCCACTTTTAGTTTTAGGTTCACATCCTATAGAAAGAGGAGTAAGTAACAATATCAATTTCTACTTTAGGTTCATCATTGTTATGTGAGAAAGGAATATTGACATAAATATCATTTCCATCCTTGCCATTTGTATTAGCAAATTATTTAATTAGGAAACCTTCAGGAAACATTTTCTTATTTATTTAATTTACATGGTGTGACCTTTACATAAGATAAATCAAATAGATTTGGGAATTTTTTTATGTACTTAAACAATGTATTTTGTGAAGTTTTTTTGTTAAATTTTTTTTATGCAATCTCATTTTTTTTGTAATCAACATAATGGGAGATATTGGACAAGTAATCTATTATTCAAAAAATAGAAGGGAAGAAGAAAGTTGACTATTTTCATTTGAAGCATGCAAAGAAGTAATGGAATTTTCAAAGATATAATTATTTTTGGAAGGAGAGACAAAATTTATTTCAAAAACATTTTCATTATGAGAGATAGTGTAGGAATATTCAACTTCTTTGAGATTTTCAACTTTGGAAAGGGGAGAATCAAACTCACTTATTGAAATAACTAAAGAAGGGATGGATGTAATAGTTTGATTTTCAAAAATAGGAATGGTATCATTTTGCATATTTTTTGTCTCTTAAATATCATAAAATAGAGGAATAGGAGAGGTTTCATAACCAAGGGTCATTTCATCACATTCATTACCAAGAGTGGAAACATCATGATCACTAATTTGCTCAGTTATATTTGGATTTACATAAATAGTTATTTCATTATCATAGTTGTAAGAAAAAGTGGGTTTATATTATTTTTTGTTTTATTATATATATTCATATTTAATACATGTATCATCAATTGGATTAAATAAATGATCAGAATTAATTTTCTATGCATAACCTTTTGTTAAGAACTCCATACAGGTAAAAAGTAATTTAAGATGACTACCAATCACATAACCAGGAGGAACAAAACAAGAATGTAATTAAGTATTCCTAAGATATTAACATATTTGAGGGATAAATAGGATAGAAAAATAAACTAAAAAAATATTAGAGGAAATTTCAAATAATACAAAAACCCTAATATGCAAATGAGGGTTTTGATTTAATTAATAGAGGACAGGTTCACCAAATGTTTTAATGCTTTTAGATTTATAAGAGAAACATAAAATTAATAAAATTTGTTTGAAAGGAATGATAATATTCATATTTATAATAAATTAAAATTAATAATATATATTTTCCTAATTTAACATGTGCAAATAAATACAAGTACAAAGTGGCTAAGGGATAAAAAGGAGAGCATACATTATTTGTTGTTCTATTTTAGAGTATGAAAATAATCAAGAATCTACATAGAACTATAATAGAGATTTGTATTCCATTTGTTATAAGTTGTGACTATGGTTGAATACTAGACAATTGCATCTAATTAGGACAATTTCATTGACAATAGTGTCTTGGGGTTGATGATTATTTCTAGACCATAATGTAGCTTCATTTTCAAATTAACTAGTTGGGGTTTTTTGGGTTTCTTCACCTTCCATCTTATGAATTTATATTTTTTACATAATATATCTCTCTTAGTTTATTTATAAAAACCATAGGTCCACTCTTATTTTCCCATAAATGATGCTTTGGAGAAAATGGGCGAATGGGCACATTGTGTCAAGCTTCCCCAAAGACCCTTATATTAGTGGGCACTATCTACATAGATAATAAATTAAAGAGGGACTCAGACTTATGTAGTTATACCTTAAATTTTGTATTATGTGTGAATCATAAACTATGTGTAAATTAAGTACCACAGTCACCTAACTTGTAACTCAACAAATTAGGCTCTTGAGAATCTCCTCTAGTATTTCAAACTTGTAGATGTGTAGTCCCTATGACTAGTATGGAAATAAGAATAAATAAGAAATATTTTGATAAATTGAATGTTATTTGGTATGATTATTTAGTGGTGAATGAATGAAGGTTGATTTTTTATTTATATCAATCCCTTTTTAATAATAAATCACATTAAATCACTTAGGCTGACCATTAGGATACATTTCATTTGAAAATTAGATGACTTTATGGAACTAGACACTAGCATTAGGTCAAGACAATAATGTCGAAGCTAGTGTCTATATGAGACATTAGTTTATATTGAGTAGGAAAGTGGGTACAAGTTTAAAACTTGCAAATATGGAAGATAAGTATATTTTAAGCATTTTGGGAAAGAGAGAAGGTATGTGTCATCAACATAAGGTTGATCAAACTAAAAGTTGGCCAAGTGGATTAAGATAAACCAATTACAAGGATTTTAGAAGTAATAAAGATCTATAATTGAGAGTAAAAACCAAGGTCTAATTTTTCCAAGTGTATAAGACTAAGGTCTAATATAATCATAAAATAGTGCCTACACTTTTCTTTGAATATTAAAAAATTTAAATAGGAATCATGGGCACGACATGTTTTTTTAATGGAATTTTTTCATGTGATATATTTAGGTTTGTAATGATTAATTTATATTGATGAAAAAATGGTTTATTTATTTATTAAACTTATTTATAAATTTTATTTCTTATTTGACACAAGTTTTAATGGTTTGCATGTTGAATTTTAGGATGCTTTGAAATATTGTGTTAATAGACTGACAATGATATTCCTATTGATTTTTTTAAAGGATTAAAAAGGTCTAATAAATTTTATGTTTTAGTTATATTTTAGTTAAATAATTTCAAATTTAATTTATTTGAGTCCGTTTTAAATTAAAACATTACATTTTGAATACATTTGAATTATGTCTAAGTGATTTTTTTATTTTTTTAATATGTTATTGAGAGTGATTTATTTGATTTGTTTTATTGACATAATTATATGATGATTTTATTAAATTAGTTCAAGATTAAACATATTATAATGAGTATGTGATAAAAAAATGTAGGAAACCCATGTGATCCTAACTCACTAATTTGAGCACTAGGTAGTTCTCATAGTGGAATTTATATTGGTAGGCACATGTAGATAATATAAAAAGGTTTTTATATAATTGAATACTATATGAAACAAACTAACATATATCTATAGCTTATCCTAATTACTAAATCTAATCTCAAATAAGTTAATCAACTAACATACATTGCAATACCTTTTATATCTAGAGCATGACCAAATTGGATCCATTAAACCTAACTAATGGAACACTCGTCACACAATACTAAAGGAGAAGGTTTAAAATGCTCTAGGAAAATTATGGTGTGAAATATCCATTGCTAGTTTGAATACATGAAATAAAACTAATTTAGTGTTATTAAATCTATAACACAAAGGGGGTTGGATTAAGACAAACAAAATAAACAAGGGATCATGGTAGGAATATAGGGGCCTAGATCACCTAAGGTAGAAGATGGAAAGAAAATAAAAACATATAGTTATACTAGGTTTAATTATATAGGTAACCTAATAAATTATTTACATATTCAAAAAATATTACTTTGTTCAATATCTATCTATCAAATTAAATAACAAAATTTAGAGATACTTAACTTTGAGCGAGCCTATCAAGTCTTAATATACCCATTGGCCAATGGTGATTTTAAAAATATTTATATGGATTTTTAATGATCACACTATATACATAAGATCTAGGATACAATACTCTTATTTTTCATCAAATATTTCCCACAAGATAAGTTATCTTCCCTCCAATGTAAACAAAAAACATGGCTCCTTCAAATATAGATTTAATAGAATTATAAACTATAATAATGTATAAATAAATGTCCATATATATATGATTTATATTAAGGTAATATTTATATAAATGTATAGCTCATAACCCTTCTATAATTTTAGTTGAGAAGGTCATCATGACCCTATTTTGAGAATTTATCGTTTGGCCTCAAACTTTGTCGATCAGGTCAACCTAGTTACATAACATGTGTCATAACTTTCATAAATCATTCAACTAGGATGACATAATAGTAAAAATGGATGACCTAATAGTAAAAATGGTGAACCTAGTTAGGGGATATTTATAATGGGTATTTCTTAGGGGATTAAGGCATGAAAAGTGTTGGAATGGGTAGTATATATTAAAAATAAATATGTATGTTGACATTTAGTATGGGAATATAGATTTTTATATTTTATATAAAAATTCAAGATGATTGATAGTGGTTTCAGACCTCTAGGATCTATAATACAAATTATAGGTTTTGGAGGGTCTTATTGGATTTTAGACATAGCTATATTTTAAGATTTTAATATTTATGACTTAACCATATTTTGGGGTTTAAATATTTTAAGGAGAGATAATAGGAGGTAAATTGATATAAACTCTAAGGAAGATGGAAAAATATTAGGAAATCTATCATTAAGGTGTGCACTCGGAGAGATTAAAAATTGATAGGTTCCTACAAGAGATAAAGAATTATTAAATTATAAAGTTTTAAAAATAATGTTTTTGTATATATTCCCCATGCTAATCTCATCACATGTCATTATAGTGTATCATGGGATGGTGTGTCATAAAATAACATAACAACATAAACATTAAGTTAAATTAAATGAAATATGGAAATAAAAGCTTGAAGTAAATTAAAATAACTAAAATTACCATATACATACCTTGAATTACCTTTATTTTGAATGAATGTATTTAAATATCATAGTCTTAGTTTTGGAGATTATGTTAAGGTGTGGAGCCTAAAAGCTTCACATATGAGCGCATTACATAGTTGCAGGTTTACACAGTCACCGGCGTCGGTCAGGAGCGACCAACATCAGTCAGGAGCAGTTGGAGGAATGTCAGCGTCGGCAGAGGATCGGCCGACGATGGTCACAGGCAAACAAGCAGGAACCGACGTCGGTTACCTGTGCGTCTAGAATGCTATTTCTGAGGACAGAAGCGAGTGTTTGCATGATGAGTTTAAGTCTTAGTCTTATGTTCACATTTCTATTATTAGCAAGATTGATTTTAGAGCCCTTGTTAAAGAGGCTTAACTGTTGGTTGTAAGTGAATGCTCAAGTTTCCTAATTCTATATGTAGGAAAGATCTTCTTAGCTTAGTGAGTTGAATTATATGAGTAGAACATTGTGAATGTTTGAAGGACAGTACAGAGTTGTATCAATCCAGGTTGTTGGAATTGATTGTACTTGAGAGAGAGAGATCTTGAGGAATAGAGATCTAGAGAGAGATCTTGTGCATCTGAGAGAGGTGTGGAAGAAAGAAGTTTCTTTAATTGTATTCCTTTTGTAAAGAGTTTTAATACAAGTTTTTAGGGTGTTTTCTTGTATCTCTTGTTCTGTGCTATTTATCATTCTAGTTACTTATCTATCTGACTTAATTCCGCATTTATTGCTTTCACAAGTGTAATCATTATTGGTTGATCCCCAACAAGTGGTATCAGAGCTCAGGTTCACTAACAGGTGGTTCAGATCTGTGTAGTGTGTATTGATTACAGGTTGCTCATAGGGGTTTCTGTAGGGATTTCTGTTTGAGTGGGAGAAGCAATGGCAGAAAAAAGTAAGTTGAGAATGGAAAAGTTTAATGGCAAGAACTATCAACATTGGAGAATGCAGATAGAGGACTATATGTATCAGAAAGATCTTTACTTACCGTTAGGTGGGATTGCAAAGAAGCCCAAGGACATGGAGGATGAAGAATGGGAAGTTCTTGACAGAAAGGCTCTGGGGTCTATAAGACTGAGTCTAGCATCCACTATGATATCTAATTTATCACAGGCAAAAACAATGGTAGAGTTAATGACTACGTTAGCAAATTTGTATGAAAAACCCTCCGCTTCTAATAAGGTATATCTTATGAAGCAGTTATTTAATTTGCATATGCAAGAAGGTGGATCTATATCTAATCACCTGAATGATTTCCATGGAATTGTTAATCAGTTAAGTTTAGTCAATATTGTATTTGATGATGAAATAAAAGCTCTTTTAATATTATGTTCTTTGCCTGAAAGTTGGCATGGCTTGGTAATGGCAGTTTCTAATACTGCATCTGCTTTGAATATTTTAAAAGTAGAGGATGTTGTTAGTGTTATCTTGAATGAAGAGATTCACAGGAAAATCATAGAGGAAACATTAGGGAATGCTTTAAATCTCGAGAGCAGGGGAAGGCAAAAAGAAAGGAGCAAGAGGAGATCAAGATCTAAGTCTAAGGGGAGAGGTAGATCCAAATCCAGAAATGGTAGAAGGCCACAATGCTGGAATTGTGGAAAGTTGGGGCACATAAGCAGAGATTGCTGGTCAAAGCCTAAGGAGGACAATCAGCACGAAGGAAAGGAAGAGGCAAAGGTTGCAGGTATTGCACAAGATGCTCTAATTTTCTCTTTGCATAATAATATATAATCTTG
The DNA here is from genome assembly GCA_037957365.1 of Torreya grandis. Taxonomy (NCBI): domain Eukaryota; kingdom Viridiplantae; phylum Streptophyta; class Pinopsida; order Cupressales; family Taxaceae; genus Torreya; species Torreya grandis. The sequence continues at coordinate 335,193 of JARHVA010001222.1, read as the reverse complement.
AGTATTAGATTTTGGTGCATCTTTCCATGCTACCCCTAACAGAGAATATTTCAGTGACTATATCCATGGAGATTTTGGAATAGTGTACTTAGGGGATGATGAGCCTTGTAAGATTATTGGTGAAGGTAAAGTGCAGCTGAAGATCTAGAATGGCAACACATGGGTGTTGAGAGATCTGATGCATGTTCCTAGCTTGAAGAGAAATTTGATTTTTGTAGGAAAGTTAGGGGATGAGGGTTGTACAGTAACTCTCACAGCAGAATCTTGGAAGGTGACCAAGGGTGCACTCATTATGGCTAGAGGTAAGAGAGTAGGTACTCTCTATTTATGTAATTATGTTACTGATATTTCTCCTTCTATATTATCTACTTCAGATGTGGACGCTAAATTGGGGCACTCAAGGATTGGCCACATGAGTGAGAAGGGGATGTCAATTCTTAAGTCCAAAGGTAAGCTTTCAGATTTGAAAAGTATGGATCTAGAATTTTGTGAGCATTGTGTATTTGGAAAATAGAAAAGGGTTAGTTTTCTCAAGACTGGGTCTACTAAGAAAAGGCATAAGTTGCAGCTTGTTCACACAGATGTGTGGGGACCGGCTCAGGTAGCCTCTATTGGAGGATCACAGTACTATGTTACGTTCATAGATGATGCTACAAGAAAGGTATGGATCTACTGTATTAAAAAGAAATCTGATGTATTTGAGACTTTTAAGATTTGGAAAGCTATGGTTGAGAATGAAACAGTTAGAAGATTGAAGTGCTTGAGATCTGATAATGGTGGTGAGTTTTGCAGTCTTAAGTTTAACTGGTATTGTTACACACATGGAATCCATAGACAAAGGATGGTTCCAAGGACACCTTAGCAGAATGGTATTGCTGAAAGAATGAACAAAACAATCATGGAGGGTGCAAGATGTATGAGATTGCATGCTGAGTTGCCCTTAGAGTTTTGGGTAGAAGCTATTGACACCATAGTGTACCTGATTAATAGAGGACCCTCTACAACTCTAGATGGTGGAATTCTAGAAGAGGCATGGATAGGTAAAAAGGTAGATCTCTCATATCTCAAAGTTTTTGGTTGTGAAGCCTTTGTGCACGTAGATAAGGAAAATATAAAGAAGCTTGATGCTAAGTCTATGAGGTGCACGTTTATTGGCTATGGCTCAGATGATTTTGGTTTCAGATTTTGGAATCTAGGAACTAACAAGGTAATTAGGAGCCGTGATGTTGTTTTTAATGAAAAAGTGATGTATAGTGATCAAATGAGGAAGATTAATCAATCTGGGTAGAGCAATGGAGAATTGGACGAAGTGATGGTCCAAAATGAGCTCGCGGGAAAAAGAAATAATCACTTGCAAGAAAACACAGAGACTGATGTCGGCAGGGTAAGAACCAACGTCAGCAGTACAGAAATCGATGTCGGTCATATAGAGACTGACGTCGGTAGAACAGGTGCCGACGTCAGCTAGGAGGAATCGGTGTCGACCAGTAACAGGTCTATAGTTGGCTGAGGTCGGTCACTGTCAGAGAATTTGGGTGGACATCGTGTTGAGAATGAGTCTAAGACACCCATCAGGAGGTCAAAAAGGGTAAGTAAGCCTCTAATTAGATATTCTCCTTCTTTATACTATTTATTGCTAACTGATGGTGGAGAACCAGAGAGTTTTGAAGAAGCTTTATAGGTGGAGTCCAAGAGTCAGTGGGAGCATGGCATGATTGAGGAGATGGAGTCCTTAAGAGAGAACCAAACATGGGATTTGGTTGAGTTGCCAGCTGGTAAGAGGACACTGAAGAACAGATGGACCTACAGGTTGAAGGAAGGTGAGAATGGACAGATGAGATATAAGGCCAGATTGGTAGTGAAAGGATTTGCACAAAAGCTAGGTATTGATTTTGGTGAGATTTTTTCTCCTGTTGTTAAAATGACTTCTATACGGGTTGTATTGTCTTTGGTTGCTTTTGAGGATTTACATCTTGAGCAGCTAGATGTTAAGACAACATTTCTTCATGGATATTTGGATGAGGAAATATACATGGAACAGCCAGAAGGATTTGAGGTCAAGGGTAAGGAGGAGTTGGTGTGCAGATTGAAGAAAAGCTTGTATGGCCTCAAGCAAGCTCCTAGACAGTGGTATTTGAAATTTGACAGGTTTATGACTGAGCATGGCTATAGTAGGTGTCAATCTGACCATTGTGTGTATTTTAAGAGATTTGATAATGGTAGATATATTATTCTATTGTTGTATGTAGATGATATGCTGGTTATAGGATCACACATGCAGGATATCTCTGAGCTTAAGGTGAAATTAGCTCATACGTTTGCTATGAAGGATTTGGGAGCAGCAAAAAAAATCCTTGGCATGAGCATTAAGAGAGACAGGAAAAATCATAGGTTGATATTGTCTCAAGAGGATTATGTGGACAAGGTGTTGAAACGATTCAATATGCAGGATGCTAAACCGATAAGCACACCTTTGGCTGGACATTTTAAGTTGAGTAAAGAACAATGTCCTAATTCACATGATGAGGTAGAGTACATGAGTAAGGTTCCATATTCTTCCATGGTAGGAATTTTGATGTATGCAATGGTGTGTACTATATCGAATATTGCCCAAGCATTGGGAGTTGTAAGTAAGTATATGGCCAATCTAGGAAAGGAACACTAGAAAGCAGTTCAGTGGATCCTTAGATATCTGAGAGGAACCAGCAGTAGGCACTTGTGCTATGGAGGTTTAGATACTTCTCTACATGGTTATGTAGATTCAGATATGGCAGGTGATTTGGATAGTAGGAGGAGCACCACAGGTTATGTTTTTACTGTAGGTGGAACGGTGGTTAGCTGGATATCAAAGTTGCAAAAGGTTGCTGCCTTGTCAACTACAGAAGCAAAGCATATTGCAGCCACAGAAGCTAGAAAAGAGATGATATGGATGACACAGTTCATGGAAGAGCTTGGAAGGGAGCATGGGAGTTGCAGATTGCATAGTGACAATCAGAGTGTAATCCATTTGGCTAAGAATTCAGCCTTTCACTCAAGAACCAAGCACATACAACTTAGGTATCACTTCATACGACAGGTATTGGAAGATGGTGAGTTGAAGCTGGAGAAGATCCATACCAAAAGGAATCCTGATGATATGTTAACTAAGCCGATTACAAAGGAGAAGTTGAATCTTCATTCAACTTTTGTTGGTCTTCATGATTGAGTTGAAGATGGAGGAGCTAGAAGATGTTGCTATACAGGTACTGGTGCAGCTGTTTATCTCCAAGTGGGAGATTGTTAAGGTGTGGAGCCTAAAAGCTTCACATATGAGTGCATTACATAGTTACAGGTTTACACAGTCACCGGCGTCGGTCAGGAGCGACCGACGTCGGTTAGGAGTAGTTGGAGGAATGTTGACATCGGCAGAGGATCAGCCAATGACGGTCACAGGCAAACAGGCAGGAATCGGTGTCAGTTACCTGTGCATCCAGAATGCTATTTTCGAGGACAGAAGCGAGTGTTTACATGATGAGTTTAAGTCTTAGTCTTAAGTTCACGTTTCTATTATTAGCAAGATTTTTTTTAGAGCCCTTGTTAAAGAGGCTTAACTGTTGGTTGTAAGTGCATGCTCAAGTTTCCTAATTCTATATGTAGGAAAGATCTTCTTAGCTTAGTGAGTTGAATTGTATGAGTAGAACATTGTGAATGTTTGAAGGATAGTACAGAGTTCTATCAATCCAGGTTGTTGGAATTGATTGTACTTGAGAGAGAGAGCTCTTGAGGAATAGAGATCTAGAGAGAGATCTTGTGCATCTGAGAGAGGTGTGGAAGAAAGAAGTTTCTTCAATTGTATTCCTTTTGTAAAGAGTTTTAATACAAGTTTTTAGGGTGTTTTCTTGTATCTCTTGTTCTATGCTATTTATCATTCTAGTTACTTATCTATCTGACTTAATTCCATGTTTATTGCTTTCACAAGTGTAATCATTGTTGGTTGATCCCCAACAGATTACAGTACCTACACTTGAGAAACTATAAGTATACAAAGATACAAATATAAGTAAAGAGTGCATACATAAGATGGTCAAAGTAACAATAAATAACTCTAAAAATTGATTAAATTAATTATAAAATTGGTAAATGAGGATCATAAAGGCTAGATTATAACAAAAATACCAAGCATGCAAATGACAAAAATAGTGAGAAATGGATGTAAAACATATTAAATTATGTGAAAAACATGCAAAACTTTGTAAGTAAATGAAATATCAATGTAAAAAAATCAAATAGAGGTTTGGAAGTAAATGAAATTTAATATCATGTCAAATAAACATTTCAAATAAAACACAAAGAAAACATACATGACTAGAAATGAGAATGTAAATAAAAAATTAAGACAATAGGTAAAATCAAACACAAAGAAAGCATAAATGACTTAAAACAAAAATGTAAATAAATATTTTCGACAAGCATGTCGAGTCAAACATACTAAAAAACTTGATTGAATTAAAATGTAAATGTAAATAAAAATGTAATAGAAGTATTTCAATTCAAACATTATTAAAAACATGTAAACATGTTAAATGTATGATGTAAGATAAGTGAAATTCAAAAAAATCAAACAAGAACATGATGGTTAAATGAAAACTCAAAATCTCTAAGTAATGAGGACTCAAACTTAGTGCTTATTATAAGAGATCACAACTACATAACAAAATGAATAATATTTCAATTAGATGATTTTTAAATTATATGGTGTAAAGGTTTTTTGTGAGGAAGGCATGGTCCTATCTGAGGTCTTAAAATGAAACTCATTAATTGAGCCAAAAATGTGTAATAAGGAAAATTTGATCAGGTAAAATAAATATCCAATAAGGGGATAACAATAATAATGTGATGTAGATTAGGACTATGAGGTGCCACATGGATGAGGTGAACATACCTAACTTGAATCAGACACACTAGGAAATCGATCAAGGATAGAAATTATCAACATCAAGGACTTAGGAAACTCTGATTAATGAACACAAATATTAGGATAGAAAGTGAAGTACATATATAATCCCATGAAAGTTACATGTATGAAAATAAAAATTGACATAATGTCCCACAACATGTTCCCTATTCTTTAGGACCCCTTATAGATCCATAATTATACTATAAAGATTAGGTATTTGTGTGAGAAATCAAGTGGAATTAGATGATATATGATATAATGAGACCTCATACCCTAGTCTATTGGCCTTCCACACCCCAATGTACTTCAAGTCTATCATGAGGCCAATTGTGTAGTTTGAGCTTCAAATAGAATAGGAGATGTGTTGGAGAAGAATCGTGTCTTTTGGTTTGATTTTTACTTTTGAATTTACAATTGACTTTTGATCATTGCCTTTTTATTATTTTTATAATTTTCCTTTTGACTCTTGATTTTTTTATTCCTCCTCTATATGGATTCAGAGAACCAATCATGATTTGAAAGAGGTGATGAACACAAGAGATATTGCACTTGGTCACTATATAAAAGGACATAAATACCATGGTGTCTAAAGAATCCTAGACTTGCTATGGGTGCCTAAAATGAAAATAAATAAGGGAAGTATGAGGATCATGAGAGATATATCCATGTAATGAGTGATATAATGATGAATATGCTCATAGTTTATCACAAGGAGAGAAAGGAATAATATGGAAGGGACAAGGTTATGTTAAGAGAGTTATGTTATTAGGGAAGTCATACTAACCTATAAGGGATATAGAACAAGCACCAATGAAATTATTAGTCATCCAAAAAGAGAGTGAAATTATACACTAGAGCCTAATAATAAAAATTTTATAAAGGAAAAAATGTCAAAAAGTGATTCAAAGTCTATGGAAGGCTTGGGAGAAGCTTAAGCCTCTTCTTAATTAGGTAGGTGAGGGTTTCAAGAATGGTATCTCAATTAAATCCTAGTCCCTTTGGTAGTCACCTTTATTAAATTTTAAATGTTCACTTTGCCTTAGTCCATTGGGTTAAAGGGTTATGACTCCTTAGGAAAGGTGTGAAGGTTATCGATGATCTTTTTTGCAAGGAAAATAGTGTATGGATCACATGAACATAACTTAAAAATTAATTTAATTTAATAAACTTAGATGTAGAGTCTATTGAAAAAATTAAAGGCTCTATATTTTATGAGTATTTTCATTAAATAGGAGTAAATTCCCTAGTTATTTGGTGGAAGGATTGGCACTGGCTTATGGCCACCCCCTTCACCTAATACTCTCCTCATCTAGGGTATCATATTCTTGATATATAAAATATTATAGATGATATGCTCAACATTATGTGGAATATTTATTCTATATATGGGATCTAGGCTCATTAATTTAACACTATATGGTTTTCTTCTATTGAACCCAATAAATCTCATTTCTTATGGTGCCTTCTTTACCAAGGCATGCCTATGGGAAACCAACTCAAGAATATAGGTGTGCCTAACCTTACCTACCCATTTTTTTGGCAACCAAATACTATTAAACACCTTTTTTGGTTCTAACTTCATGCATAATATGTGTGGTGATATATACATTCCTTTTTCCACCCCTTTCATCCTAAATTCTTCACATGGAAGATGGATCTCTTGGCGGACTCAGATTTTTTTCTTATAAAATATAATCATTTTTAAAGATATTTCAATCTAAAATTTTGTTTCAAATATGGAAAACTAAAAAACTATGCTTGCTTCAGTCATTAAGAGTTAGAATGTAATTTTTATATTACTAAAAAATTACTATTCTATATAATGTCACTCTTTAGATTCAAATCAAAATAGATAAGTTATATCTATAACTTAACCACCTCTAGAATTTACTCAATCACTAGGTAAATACTCCATGCATAATAAGCCATGAACCTCTTAATACCCCATGACATCCTTTTACCCTTAGGGATAAGGATATGGGAAACATTAGTAGTCATCCAAAACCAAATGTAGGAGTCACTCTCCATACTGATTACCACCTGACTTGTCTTCTCCTCATCATGGCTTCCCTAGTGGCTCATCTATATATGGAGTTGATGGTAGGGGTTTGGGAACTCCTCCCCTATCCTAGGATGGTGACATCAGAGGCTAGGGTATACCTCCCCAAGGTAAAGTACCATACCTGGCTCTAGAAATTTACCATAAAATAAATCAAAATGAACTTTGGAGGCTTAGTAGAACACTTGTTGGGAACCCTTACCTATTGGCAAGGATCTTCCTGCCTTGGGAGGATGGGGTGGTAATCTTAAGGATCTACCATCTCCTTTGCCTCCATCGATGTCCATGTTTACTATGGCTACTTAATTGTTTTTATTATTATTATTTTAACCTTTCCCTCTCTAATTTGTTGTCAAAATAATGTTATAATGTAATATTTGGTGGGTGTGGTTATTTTTTGACCACTTTTTTAACTTGTCCTAAGGAGTATTTTTTACCCTTGGTGTAATTTTACTCATGGTGTGTGACTTTTCCACCTATTTTTTTATATGATTAATATTATATAATATATTGTTTTATAAATATATATGCACTTTATAATTTAAAAAAAAATCAATTAAAAACCCAAAGGTACTAGTTGAATGTAATGTGATATAAAAACAATTGAACCAAAAAGGAAATAATGAGGTAAGTAAAGTGAAATAAAATAAAAGAAACCAAAGGAAACAATGGTGTAAGTAAATTTAAATAAAACCAAATAACCCAAAGGAAAAAATGGTGTAACTAAAATAAAACTAAATGAAATAGAAATAATAAATACAAAGAAACATGAGACAAAAATAATGATAAAACTATATGTGAGTGTCTACATCAAATATGAACATGTAAAATATAAACCTATGTGTCTTAAAAGGTTTTTTGAAGTTAATTTTTTTTGTTATTATGTAATATAAGGAAGAGTGGGAATCATAGGATACCCCATAGGGTAATTTAATGTATACATGAGCATCACAAGATGGAAAAAAATATGAATAAAATGTGGATGGGCATAAAAAGGTAACCCAACATGTGATATAGAGTGAGGTGAAGTTGAATTATTAGAATAAACTACATTGGGTTCATTGATGTAGTTTGTAGGTAAATGTGTAGACATGTTAGAGTTTAAGGATATTCAAATTTAAATAGGACACTTAGGAGAGGTATGAAGAGGTATATAAGGTAAAGGAATATCATTTATGATATACTTTAGAGTAGGCATTTAAACTTAGTGTTCTTTAGGTTTGTGTGACCTAAGAGGTTGAGGATTAATGAATACAACCTCCTACTTATTCATGTCAGTTATCCTTTCCTTATTGGTGTATAAAGAAGGATCAAATATTGTTTGAAGAACATTAGTCGATGAGATGGATGTACATGTTAATTTTTTTTTCATTACTTAAGTGATGTTGATGTGATTATGATTCTTTAGATTGGGCTTATAAGGTTTGAAAATAGTTTTTATAAAATTATTGTGTAATAGTATAAATATTTAAATGTGGAACAAGAAAGAATGTGATAAGGAATCAGTGAATATCATAGAAAGTCACATGATAATGACCTATTATAGCATGCCACTAATAAAACTTATCCAGATTGTACCATTTTGGAGGAGGTTTGGAAGGATCAAGGCTCATGGGTTTAGATGGTGTAAATATATTCTTAAGTTCATCTAGACTCAAGGAAGGCTAGGTTGGGTTAAAATTAGTTGAATTTGATGCTCTTTTTTGAGTTTGGAGAGGCTTAAATGAATCAATGTTATGATAAAATGATTATAAATATTCCTTAGTAGTTTCTTGAGGTGATTTAAATTGACTCATGAGAAAGTCTTACCTTTTTTATTAGTCTAAAGCTTATTATAAATTTTTAGGGGAAAGCATATAAGATTTGTATTGAAGATGAAATTTGAGATCAATTAAAAAAATTCTAAATTATTATTGTCACTCATGTTATGGTCTAATTTATGAGCTAGAGACTTCTATTGTTTGATGAAAGGGTGAGTATATTTGTTAGGTAGCTGCTTAGCATTGATTAAGTGGTTAAGGTTATTTTTAGAAAGATCACTATGTTGAAATTATTTAACTAGATCATTGACTAAATACTCTAGTTATAAGATGGAATGTTGATGGATTTGATTATACCATTCTAAATCATCTCCAATTAGTTTTTTCACAAGAAGTTTAGTAATAGAAAAAGTGTTAGTTTAGACCCATTCCTTATAGATATTACCAAAAACATTAAGAAATGTAGTCAAGTCTTTAGTCCCATCATATGTAGTAGTTGGATAGATTTTTATAATATATAAGGATATTATGAATGGATATAAAGGTATATTTTTCAGATGTTGAAACATTTATTTATGCATGAGAGGTTGAGCGATGATATTCCCATTGGAATATCTAAGAGGAGGAAGGAAAAGGTGGTAATCTAGGTAGGTCATGGTGACTTGAGGTGGATGAATAACAATTTTTAAAATATGATATTACATTTACAACATTTTATTACTATGAGTGATTTTTATATTTATCACTTATTGAATTATTTGATCAAGGAGTTGAATAGTATCAATGGGATAATATTGTTGGGTGGAAAAGGATTCCCAACATTGGTAGTAGGAAGAAGATTAGAGTGAGTAACTTCAAATGTATTACATTATTTTTTACTTTAAGATTCAAAATTTAGGCTACATGATGTAGTAATTGGTTTGGGATTAGGAAGACACAAAGGAAAAAAATTAATATTTTTATATGAAGTGATAATACAAGTGAGGAAACGATCTAAATACTTAATTATATAATGTTATTAACTAATTAAAAGCTTAAAATATGACATCATTATGAAGTAAAAATATTTTGACCACCTACTAAACTATGTTAGCCACTTACTAAGCAAGGTTAGACACCTAATGAACAAGGTTAAACACCTCCTAAACTAGGTCATCCACCTACTAAACTAAGTCAGCCACCTACTAAATTAGGTTAGCCACCTACTAAACTAGGTCGGCCACCTACTAAACTAGGTCGACCTGGTCAATGTAGTTAGATATATAGGTAAAACAAATTATGGAAAACCTACTAGGTGAACCTTGTTGACCAAGTTAGATAGATAAGAAAAAGTACAAGACTAAAATTTTAGTGGGTCAAACTCGTCAACCTAGTTGGACCTATAATTTTTTACTATGAACTAAATAATGTTTGAAAATATAGGAATTTAAGTATATTACTAAATATTGAGTAAATCTTTGTTGATATAATCAAGTAACACAACATTGTATGATGTCAACATTAGTCAACATAGTCTATAATATAAAAGAGAGAAATAAATATGTATAAATGAAAGTATACAACTAATTAACTATGTAATTAACTATTTGAAAAGAAGATCAAGAGGATGATCTATGAGAATTTTAATGATTTTAAGTCTCCGAAAGATACTTTATTGTCCATTGGATAGTGATAGCTCAATGTTTTAGAGTGATTACTATAGAGGATTAAGCCTTGTCCATATCCCACTAAACTTGGTTTCAAGGGTAAGCTATAAGTAACTTATCAACATTAACCACTAATTGATGTAACACAAGATCAAATAGATAGTTAGATTCCTAAGGTTCAATATAAATGGAAATCCTAGGTGTTTTCTAAATATAATGAGGTAAATGGAAACTAAAGACAGTGTTTAGATTTATACTATGGTTATGAGTGTTGAGGAAATCCCCTCCCACCATGATATCTATAAATGATAGATAAATACCATAAACAAAGTATCATGTATCCCTTCATGATACTAGTGCTGACCATTTTTTGTCCAATAGGCCAAAAATCAGTCCCCTTCTGTCCCTACTATTCTAGGCCATTTCATTTTTTAATTTTACATGAATATGTTCATTTCTATGGACTCTACAGAATTTCTATGGACTCTGTAGGTCTTGGATTTCTACAGACTCAGCAGGTTAGTTCTTGGGTGCATGAAGGATTAGCTTAAAGAGTTCCAGGTTTCACAAGGCTTCTTCAGGCTCTGGTCTAAAGAAAATCAAAAGAAAAGTTAACATATTTGAACCATTGAACCAATTCAATGCCTTAGTTCAATGCTCGATTCAATTAGTTCAAGTTCAACACAAATTTCATCAATTGGTTAAATGCACTAAGTTCAAAGGCTTAGGTTCAATGCTTTGGCAAAGTTAAATGCTAAGTTTAAAGGCTTAGGTTTAATGCTTCAGTTTAGTTCAGTGGTTCAATAGCCTTTGGTTCAATGCAAGAGTTCATCACTTCATTTAAATGCCTTGGTTCAAGGGGCTCGGTGCACTTTGTTGAACTGTTGAACCAGTTCAATGGATTGGTTCAATGCTTCAGTTCAATGGATGGATCATTGGTTTAGTTCAAGTAGCTCAGTGCATAGTCTTGAACCATTGAACCAATTTTTGGTTTAATGGCTTGGTTTAAGGGTGTGCCCTACAGCTAAAGGGCGGTGCTGAGGTGAGAAGCCCTTGTGGAGGCTAGTGAGCCGTAGGGTTTTCAAGTGATGACAGGTGAACAGACATCAAATTTTACACCATGAAAGCCAAAGCATAGAAGGCAATAGGTGGCAACTGCATAGGACTTAAACATGTTTTTTTTAGGAGCAACAAAATGTGCCATGTGTCCCCTATAGGGCTTGATGGAAGCTGACAGGTGGCAACATCCGTGGGTTTTTCTTGTTGGCTTCAAAGAAGACTGTGGTGGGCTCGAATGAGTTGCTAAGAATTATGCAGAGCATGCCAAGTGTTAGTGTCTACAAGTACCAAAAAAGGGGCCCAAAAGTTTTCTAAGGTAGCTAAAGGCTTTCCAAAAGTAGCCACATGTCAATTTTAGTTCAAAGGTTTGGTTCAATGGGCTCGACACATAGTGATTGAATCAATTGAACCTTTGAACCAATTTTGGTTCAATGGGTTGGTTTAATAGCTTGGTTCAAGGCTGTGTCCTATAGCTGAAGGGCACAATTGAAGGTCTAGATGACCTTATAGAGGGTAGTTCAAGGTCTAAAAGACCTTGTGGAGGGTAGAAAAAGTTTCAAAGGGAGCTGAAGAGATTTAAGGGATGCGAGAAGACTCAAGGCTCTGAATTTCTTTAGACTTTTTGTCTGAAGGAATTCCTTTAGACAAAAGGCTTGAAGGAATTTAGGGAAAGGATTTTCAAAGGGCCTAAAGGTGCAGGAAAAGTCAAAGAAGCCCAAAGAAAGGGACAAGGAGTGGTCAATTCTTGCAGACTTTTGTCTACAGGAAAAATTCCCAAAATAAAATCTCGTGAAGTAGAAAAGCTACAAAAAAAGACTCGATAACTTTTGCCAAAGACAATGACATCTTGAGAGCCATCAAATTTAAGTAGACAAACTAGCCGTTGGGTGACGGCCGTGCGAATGTCAAATTTAACATAGTGAAGTAGCCATTTGTTTTGAACTATCTAAGCGCCAAATCATGAAAAGAGCCTGAGGAACGTAGTGACCTGATAGAAGATCACCCCTGAGGGTTGAAAGAGCAAAAATGACAAATCATTCAAGTGGTGAAGGGAAGGTGAGTTATTGCAGATGAGTGTTGCAACCTATTTTTCTATAGTTAGCATTGATGAGGGGACAAACTACAGTTTATTTGCATAAAAGAGGCATGGCCATGTCCTTACATTAATGCTTGAATGTCAAAGTCAATTTGGGTGATTGTGTAGCATGGTTCTAGTAGGCCTTTTCTAAAGAATGACATCAGTAACAATGGATTTCCTCTTCCCAAGATTCAGAATGCACATGGGCCACTGATAGAAAATGAGTGCCAAAATCTTTCCTAGGAAGTACCAAGTTTCTCTTCCTCTTTCTATAAATTTTAAACTTCTCTTTTGAGAAAAAAAGGGACTCTCAGCCTTAAGGCAAAACTCTGCCCAAAAATTTCTCATGCTTGTAAGGCAGAGCTCTACCAAAATTTTTACCTTGAATCAGAACTTAGCTATTTTTACCTCCATTCTAAGTTTTGCATCTTTAGTATGTGTCTATGCCTTGATTCTATGTTAAGTCATTTTCTTAAATGCTTTTGTAGAATGATTTCATCATGTCTGGTGCATTTTCAAGTTTCCTTTTACAAGTCTATCAAAAGTGTCCCTAAAGGAGTGTAGGTGAAGTGGATAGGCTACTGCAGTGTGTCCCAAAATGCCTCTAGTAGTTATTTCCTCCCTGTATCTCCATGGACCCCTTACCCACTGATGCAGAAGGTTTTCTCACTTTAGGTGAAGTGTATAAGTGCTTCCTTTTGGTGTTAAGTCATTTTATTAAATGCTTTTGTAGAATGATTTCAGCATGTCTGGTGCATTTTCAATTTTCCTTTTACAAGTCTGTCAAAAGTGTCCTTCGAGGAGTGTAGGTGAAGTGGATAGGCTTTTGCAGTGTGTCCCAGAATGCCTCTAGTAGTTATTTCCTCCCTATATCTCCATGAACCCCTGACCCACTGATGCAAAAGGTTTTCTCACTTCAGGTGAAGTGTATAGGTGCTTCTTTTTTGTGAAAAGTGTATATTCAGGCTAGGTGGATCACATTTTTTTGTGTATCACCTTTTCTTTTTAAGGCTTAGGCTTTTTTTTCAACATCTCTCTCTCCCTTTTCATCCCCCCCTTTTTTACATTTTATTTGTTAGTAGTATGATAAACTAGGGCCTAAAAGATACATTAGAGGGAGCTAGCCCTCATTTAGAGACTCTCCCCTCCAACTTCACCAATCCCATAGGCAAGAGGGGAGTTTCCATTATTGTGTGAAGAAGGCAGGAACTCAGCCTCCTATCGAGGGTACAATCTTCTACATCAACAATTTTTGACACACCTGGTGGGACCAACTAGGACAAGTTGTGTCTAAAGAGTTGAAGAATTTTTGGTGTGTTCTTCAACTGACCAGCCTTTGGAGGCTTTACATCAAACACCAATGGAGACTATGAGCTGAATTTTCTAGTTAAGCAGCCTGGTGCCATCAAAAATCACTTTTGTATGTATAATTCCTTTGCACAAAATCATGGGTCTTGTATTCCTTTATGTGACTATGATCAAACTCAAGATATTCATGCAAACCCCTCAAGAAACTCTCCTAGTTTCCCTTAAATGATAAGGGAGGTGGCACTAGAGTTTGAGAAGTAGACAATGGAGATTGACAGACTAGAGGAGCAGTACGAGTATCAGCAGGAGCTGATGTATAAAGAGGAGTGTTTGTTTAGGCAAGCATAGGCCTTGTATCTATAGAGGAGGAGGTAGAAAAATGGAGAAATCCATTTATTCAAGGTATTTATCCTTGTGTACCCCTTCTTATTTTGAAGAAAGCCCCCTCTTTTGCACCAAATCCTTTCTATCAAATAACACTCACCCACTCTAGCTCATCTGACGCATCTACTCTCGATCTTGTGCACCTAGATTTCCAACATCAAAGGGTATTAGAGTAACCCCCAATGGAGATGAACCTTCTAAACTCCTTAGATCATGAATCTTCTTTTGGGGGAAACTCTACAAACTAGCACACATCTCTCGAAATTGCTCTTATTCAACATGATGATGCTGGTGACCTCTAAGAAAGAATCTTTCAAGACAACCTAGCTAAACAAATTGAAGATTTAGAGGATAGGATGAGACTACTTCTTGAAAGAGAGATAGAGCTTCTAGACCTTGCAGAGGAGCCCTAGGACCTTGGACAAAACAAAGTTATTGCCTGTTCATGGGAGCAAAATTCCAATTTTGAGATCCTGACCTGGCGGGAAATAGAATCATGGGGCAGGAATGAGAAGCAGAAAGGTTTTTCTCAAAACCTTATAAAAGATAAATCTAATCCTACCCATGATTCCTATGATCTCTAAGAAAGGCTCTTACAAGAAGATCTAGGTAGGAGAATTGCAGAGTTGGAATCTAGAGAGAGATTCCTCAGCCAGTGTGTGATGGATGGTTCAGACCCAATGACCCACCCCATGTTTGAACACACCCCACATACACATTTCCAAGAGATCCATTAGACCATACCTAATATTTATGAAGTGTTTCCCAAGTGTAAGGAGGAGAATCAATTGATTCTAGCTCAAGGACTGCCTCCTCTTCCACATGGTTTTCCCACTTCACCCCTTCTCAAGGAAGAACCTATTTTATAGGAGGTGAATGAGGAGTAGAAGATCCAATCTATATTTTTCCAGGAGGCTATCATGAGTGACAATGAATAATGAATCATCATTGATGCTTCTTGTGAAGACAACATCAGCAATGGAGAAGATGCAGGTCTTGCATATATGCAAATGTTCCAGCAATATGAGGAGGAACAAAATCATGGTGAGCTCTCTCCCCCCTTGTTCGATGAACTTCCATATTGCTTTGATGAGGAGGATGAATACATTGAGGAGCCTAAGTTGGAGGAAGATTAGGGGGATATCTTTGAAAATCTAGAGATCCTGATCTTTGAGGAGGAAAAGGAGAGGTTTATCTTCATTAAGGGAGGCCTTGAAGAAGAAAGTTTTAAATAGAGAGGTGATGTTCTATGAGATGAAAAATCATTTTGTGAGTCCATTTCATACATCACCATAGTCACCCTTCTTCAAGAAGGGCAAGAGGTATTAGAGGATGAGTCTGACAGGATCTTCAATGAGGCAGAAGGAAACAAGTTAGGCCATGATGCATTACAGAGGGACTGTACATATCAAAGGGCTTATGGTGATAAGCCAGTATCCATTGATTTCTTGGTGATAAGAACTAGTATGAAGGACCAAAAATCAACAAGATTATAAGAATAAAAAGGATACACATATGTCGGAAGCATGTTTGAATCTGATCCACTTGGATACCAACCAACTCATGTGACAGGCAAGAGGAGAAGGTCACCAATTCTCTTTTTCATTCAGCTACTTGCCTAGCACCATCAGTCTTATTTCCAGGAAGGGGACTTAAGAAGCTTTCCCTTTGATCCACTAGGGAGGCAAATATTCTTGGTTAGCTGTATATAGTAGTTTGCTTTCAGTTGTCTTTCCTATTTTCCCTAAGTGCAGTTTGCATAAGTAGTGTTTCTAGCCTTGTGTGTTTCCCTTTTGTTTGGGGTAAAAAGCTTCATGTTTTTATTCTTTGATATTTTGGGGCTGTTTCTAACCTTTGTTCAAGATGCATCTGACTCCATGCCAAATGGACTACAAAGCAACTGGTATTTAAGCATATCAAGCATGCTTCCCCTGGGAGTCGCCAATCTATTGACTATTTTTTGCCCAATAAGCCAAAAATCGGTCTCCTTTTGTCCCTATTATTGTAGGCCATTTCATTTTTTAATTTTGTATGAATCTATTCATTTCTACAGACTCTATAGAATTTATATGGACTCTACATGTCTTGGATTTCTATAAACTCAGCATGTTAGTCCTTGGGCACATGAAGGATTAGCTTAGAGAGTTATGGGTTTCACAAGGCTTCTTCAGGCTCTAGTCTGAAGAAAATCACAAGAAAAGTTGGCATCTTTGAACCATTGAATTAGTTTAATGCCTTAGTTTAACACTCAGTTCAATCGGTTCAAGTTCAACACAAAGTTCATCAGTTGGTTTAATACACTAAGTTCAAAGGCTTAGATTCAACACTTCAGCAAAGTTCAATGCTAAGTTCAAAGGCTTAGGTTCAACACTTCGGTTCAATTCAGTGGTATAATGGCCTTTGGTTCAATGCAATATTTCATTACTCAGTTCAAATGCCTTGGTTTAATGGGCTCAGCATGCTTCATTGAACCGTTGAACCAGTTCAACGGATTGGCTCAATCATTTGGTTCAACGCTTAAGTTTAATGGATGGATCATCAATTTAGTTCAAGTAGCTTGTTGCGTAGTCTTGAATCATTGAACCATTGAACCAATTATTTGTTCAATGGCTTGGTTTAAGGTTTTACCCTATAGCTGAAGGGCGGTGCTAAGGTGAGAAGCCCTTGTGGAGGGCAGGGAGCATTTCAAAGGGAGCCAAAGGGTTTTCAAGCAATGATAGGCACACAGACATCAAATTTTACACCATGAGAGCCAAAGCATGGAAGGAAATAGGTGGAAACCATAGAGGACTTTAACATGTTTTTTTGGAGCAACATAACATGCCACGTGTCCCTTGTAGGGCTCAGCAAAAGCCGACAGGTGGTAACATCTGTTGGTTTCTCCTATTGGCTTTAAAGAAGATTATGGTGGGCCAGAATGAATTGCTAAGAATTACATGGAGAATGCAAAGTGTCAGTGTCTGTGAGTACTAGAAAAGGGGCCCAAAATTTTTCTAAGGTAGCTAAAGGCTTTGTGGAAGTGGCCATGTGTCAATTTTAGTTTAAAGGCTTGGTTCAACGGGCTCGACGTGTAGTGATTGAACCGATTAAACTGTTGAACCAATTTTGGTTCAATGGGTTGGTATAATGGCTTGGTTCAAGGGTGTTTCCTATAGCCAAAAGGCACAACCAAAGGTCTAAAGGCCCTTGTGGAGGGCAGTTCAAGGTCTAAAAGCCCTTGCAAAGGGCAGAGAACTTTTCAAAGGGAGCTGAAGAGATTTAAGGGACGCGAGAAGACTCAAGGCTCTGAATTTCTTCATAATTTTTGTCCAAAGGAATCCCTTCAAACAAAAGGCCTAAAGGAATTAGGGGAAAGGATTTTCAAAGGGCCCAAAGGTTTAGGAAAAGTCAAAGAAGCCCAAAGAAAAGGACAAGGAGTGGCTAATTCCTGTGGATTTTTGTCTGCAAGAAAAAATCCCAAAACAAAATCTCGTGAAGTAGAAAATCCACAAAAAAGACTCGATAACTTTTTTTGAGTATGATGACATCTTGAGATTCATTAAATTTAAGAATACAAACTAGCCATTGGGTGACGGCCGTGTGAACATCAAATTTAGCATAGTGAAGTAGCTGTTTGTTTTGAACTATCTAAGTGCCAAATCATCAAAAGAGCCTGAGGAATGCAGTGACCCACCAAAAGATCACCTCCAAGGGCTGAAAGAGTAAAAAAGACAAAGCATTCAAGTGGTGAAGGGAAGGTGAGTTATTGTAGATGAATGGCATGACCTATTTTTCTACAGTTGGCATTGATGAGGGGACAAACTACAGTCTGTTTGTAGAAAATAGGCACGGCCATGTCCTTACATTAATGCTTGAACATCAAAGCCAATTTGGGAAATTGTGTAGCATGGTTCTAGCAGGCCTTTTCTAAAGAATGACATCAATAATAGTGGCTTTCCTCTTCCCAAGATTCAGAATGCACATGGGCCACTAACAGAAAATGAGCACCAAAATCTTTCCCAGGAAGCTCCAAGTTGCTCTTCCTCTTTCTATAAATTGTAAACTTATCTTTTGAGAAAAAAAGTGACTCTCAACCTTAAGGCAAAACTCTACCCAAAAATATCTTGGGCTAGTAAGGCAGAGCTCTGCCAGAATTTTTACCTTGAATCAGAACTTAGCTATTTTTACCTCCATTCTGAGTTTTGCATCTTTAGTATGTGTCTATGCCTTGATTCTATGTTAATTCATTTTATAAATGCTTTTACAGAATGATTTTAGCATGTCTGGTGCATTTTTGAGTTTCTTTTTATAGGTCTATCAGAAGTGTCCCTAGAGGAGTGTAGGTAAAGTGGATAGGCTACTACAGTGTGTCCCAAAATGCCTCTAGTAGTTATTTCCTCCCTGTATCTCCATGGACCCCTGACCCACTGATGTAGAAGGTTTTCTCACTTCAGGTGAAGTGTATAGGTGCTTCCTTTTGGTGAAAAGTGTATATTTGGGCTGGGTGGATCACATTTTCTGGTGTATCACCTTTTCTTTTTTAGGCTTAGGCTTTATTTTCAGCATCTCTCTCTCCCTTTTCATCCCCCCCTTTTTTACATTTTATTTGTTAGTAGTAGGAGAAACCAGGGCCTAAAAGATACATCAGAGGGAGCTAGCCATCATCTAGAGACTCTCCCCTCTAGCTTTGCTAGTCCCAAAGGTGAGAGGGGAGTTTCCATTGTTGCATGAAGAAGGCACGAGCTCGGCCTCCTACCAAGGGTGCAATCTTCTGTGTCAACAAGTAGCTAAATAGTTCTAAATTTACCAATACACAGTTTCTAGATAAATCAATAGAATGTGAAGATAAAGGTGAAAATTAAGTGGCAAAAACTAATTTGTAATTTTTAAAACTAAATAAATAGACAAATAACTATTTTCAAATAAAAATTGAGATTAATTACTAATAAAATAAAGTGAATTGCCTTACTTATGCTGAAAATAAAACACAGAATAAGGTTGGATATGCCAATCTAGTTGAGAAAATAAATCATAACAAGGTTTATGTTGGTTGAAATAATCTATTATAAAAATAGGCCCAAAATAAATAAGGTTATCTAGGTCAACTTAGTTTGTAAAGAAAAATAGACAAAACTAAGTCAGTCAAGTCGACTTAGTTGACTATGTGATACAATTTTAGTAAAATTAAAAAACTAGTAATAACAAAATATGATTTTGATGTATAGAGATTTTTTAATAAACAATGGGAATAGAAAACTGGTATAATTGAAAATTTTGAAGTATTAAGATGGTTATAAGAAACTTGAATGATATAAGAAGTTCAAATATACTGACTTATTTATTGAAAGCTGAATGCTAAAACTTACATAAAAGAACAAGGTCGACCAACATGACCAAGTTGAAAGATGAAAATTATAGAAATGAATAAGGTTGACTAACCTAGTTGAAATATAAAAATTAAAAAATGAACAAGGTAAAATAACATGAGCTAGTTGAAATATAATGCTTTTAGAAATGAATATGGTCTAGTAGCAAAACCTATTTGAAATCTAAAAATTATATAAATTAATAAGGTCGACCAACACAACCTAGTTAAAAGTTTAAAAGTGCATATGTGAATAGGGTTGACCAACATGACCTAGTAAAATGTTGATAAATTAACATAGTTGACCATAGATCTAAAAATTATAAACAAAGAATAATAATAAGTTTAATAGCATGACTTATTTCACTATAAATGAAAATATGCAAACATAGAACAAAACTAAGTCAATCAACATAACCTAGTTGACTATAGATTTGTAATATATAGATAAATAATAAGACTAGGTCAACCATATTAAGCTAATTGACTATAAATGAAAAATTTAAAATACAAGAGTTATATTCATGTCAAGTTAACTATAATTTATGTAATAAATTAAGATAAATCTATAACTTATTCTACTTATTAAATCCAAGATCGAAGAAGGTAATCAACTAAC
>JARHVA010001222.1:285000-307500 GCA_037957365.1 Torreya grandis | reverse complement strand
AGGTAGAGATACCACATATACATAAATTGATAATGGATTCTACAACCCTAGAATGGATGAAAGTAATCTATATTATGGTAATTGGAAGTTTGAATGATGAATAAATAAAAAATGGATCCCATGACCCATGAAAATAGGCATATTTATCATTTGTAGTGATGGTGGTGTTTTTTAAAATGTTAAAGGCATATGTAGCAATGGAAATTTATTCATACATCCTTTAGAAAAAACATACAAAGTTAAATAGAGGCCTTTAGCTATAAGAAATATTTCTAAAATAATTTAAGAATAACTACATATGAGGAAGACCTAGTAAATTAATTTTTTAAATCCCTTGATCAAACAAAAATTTAGTGTTTTAATCAAGGATTTTTATCAATTACTTGGTCAACCAACAAGTTGGGTTTATAACCAAGATTTTCAACAACATTTTAGGGTTTTCATTATTGTTTTTTTTTTCACTTTTTAAGAAATGTGACATGATGAAATTCTAGGAAGAGGTTTTACCCTAGCTACTACATCTTCCAAATTAATTAGGGAATTGGTTTAAATCTAAATTTCTCATTTGATCTCTTTTTCCAACATTTATTCAACCTAAGCTATCTTGTTTGAATTTGAGCTTGGTAATATTACTACATGAAATCACAAACCAATGTCTAGCCTTCTAGTGGAAATATCATGGTTGAGTTAATCTATCATGCCATAGAATTTTGATGAGTTGGTTGACCTAAGGTGATATGAATCTTATTTAAAATGTTCACCGGAGTATGCAGGTTTCCCCAAATTCCAACTTTATCACATTGGTGGATGTATTTTGTTATAACTCTTAACAAATTGAAATGATGTGAAGACTTTATTATAATGAAGTTGTTAACAAACCCAAGAGATTTCATAGAAAGTATGAATATATGTTCATCACCACATTTAACTTTTTTAAGAATATGTTAGGTAAAATAAACAATAAAATTATTGATTTAAATCTTACATAAGGTGGTGATATTGAATTCCTAAATAAATAACTATATATAGGTCTACTATTTCCATTTTTTTAATCACTTTATTGAAGCTTTATCTTATAGGGGCTTGATGACACATCAATATCCCTAAGTGCATGCCTTAAAGGGTGCACTAGGAATGGGGAGGGATAGGACCATGGTACTTTATGAGAATTTTTTGCATAACATTATGTCATACAATCATCACTATTAATCTAAACTCCTTTGAGTCTATTTCCATCTTACTTCTATATCTACTTTCCATCCAAATTTTATAGCTTCTCTATATCTTACTATATCAACCTGGCTAATATAATATGGTTCATGATTTCTTTCCATATACTATATCATCCACCCTAATATAATTATGAGTCTATCTTCTATCATTTGTACTATAGAGGTCTACCCAATACAATACTATGTCATCTGACATCTTCCAATTATATGAACCAAGATGATAACATTGGCTTAAAGTTCATGGATAGTCTTTAGTATTACATGTGTGTGTGTGTGTGTGTGTGTGTGTGTGTGTGTGTGTGTGTGTGTGTGTGTGTGTGTGTGTGTGTGTGTGTGTGTGTGTGTGTGTGTGTGTGTGTGTGTGTGTGTGTGTGTGTGTGTGTGTGTGTGTGTGTGTGTGTGTGTGTGTGTGTGTGTGTGTGTGTGTGTGTGTGTGTGTGTGTGTGTGTGTGTGTGTGTGTTTGTGTGTGTGTGTGTGTGTGTGTGTGTGTGTGTGTGTGTGTGTGAGTTATAGGGTCCATATTTAATTCTTGAATGATACATCACATTAATACACTTTGTTTTCCCTCACATTTATGCTCATAAGGATTATTTTTAGGAAGTAGTCTTAGAACATTATCTTAGAGATCTAGTCTTATAGTATGTTATAATTTCAATGGGGGAATTTGAAGGAGTCCCCAATCAAAGATACTTTGTTATTCAAATTAATATTTAATGCCTTAAATAGAAAACAACTTTTTTAATTTTCCACTAGAGCCAAGAGGGGAGATTGAATCATTAATAGATCCACCCAAAGGTAAGTATATATATCCATATACTCTTTTATTTAATTACTTAGTATATTATATATTTCTTGGTTTATTAATTTTTATATGTATATGTGTGTCCTTAGCTATGATATTTATTATATTAAATAATTTGGTATAGATACAAGGATGTTGAAGCATGCCATTTATCACCTTATGTTACATAAAACCCCATTTTTTTTACTATTGAACCTTTCCTTATTTATAATTATTTAATTTACTTTCACCTTTACAATCAACCTTACAATCACTTACCCATAATTGATCCATAGTGAAAGCTATACCTGATGTCATAGGCTTAGGATTTGGAATCCTTTCCAATTTAAATTTGAATTTAAATGATACTCTACTAGGTTTACATTTATTCTATTTCCTTACTTGATTGCCTAAGTGTATACATGCTCTATTATTATGATCTTAATATAGTCCTAGTATACTAAGAGAAATACAATAGTTATAGGTCATACTATCTTGTACATACATTATAAATAACCTAACATGAATCAAACATACAACCTTATAATTGGATCACTTCACATTTTTATTTTTCTCTTATTACTGATATCTTCATAACCATTCTATATCTTCATCCCAACTATATTGGAGAGAAAGATATAACTTTATTTTTTTCAGTAACTATATCAACCAACTTGATAAAGTTCTTAGTTATTCTAAGATTATATTGGTAATTTTTATATAGGTTCTAGTTTTTCCCAACTATGTTAGCCATGATGATATAGTTTTATGTCTCCTACTAAGTATATCATCCAACTTGATATAGTTGAATTATACCAATTTGCCTAATGACTATATCAACCAACCTAATATTGTTTGAAATTTTAATTATTTAATTTCATATTGAATTTTTATAATTTTAATATAAATCATTTGAATGCTATATATTTCTACTTATCTTCCAATTTATAACTATGTCCTAATAGTTGTAAAAATCATAAAAACTACCATTATGGGTAAAGTGATCATTAGTTTTAATCTATCCATGGTGTGAGGGATATTTACCCAATATTCAAGCCATTAGATAAAAATATATCTTATATTTTGAATCCATATACCTCATAATATATTGGAATTTCTAATGGTTTTATTTTCAATTAATAGGAATCCTTTTAGTTGTTTTCTTTTATAGTGCACTGGTAAGTGGTTAGCCTAAAAGAATTAGTCTCAAGATACCTAAGGGATGGGATAATATAGCTATGAGATGATGGTATCATCCATAGTTAGTACCCCTTTGGTCCTTGTTCACTATTTATGTCTGAGACTATTATATCTAAGAGCATACAAATCAAACACACCTATCTTAGTTATACCTTCATGTTTTGTTCATTTGCTAATATTTGGTTAGTTTTTTAGATTTATCAAATTATGTTGTCCAAACTTATACACTTTATTTATTTCTAGACTATATTGTCCCATATGATACTATTATGAGTTTTCATCTAATTACGTCGAACAACCCAATATAATTTAATTTATGACCATATTATATAAAATAGCTTGATACAACTTTCTATTTATTCCTCTTGACTGCTAATGCATTGGATATCCTGATATAATCCTTTTCCTCAACTAGAAATTATGTCACCATCTTAATAAAATATAATATCCATGTCAATACATTACTTAGTTGAACCAAATTTTTAGCAAAATATATTTCCCAATCCATTAAAGTTATTATAATTAAGTCATCTTTCTTATTGTATTAACCAACATAGTATAATTTGTTTTTAAAGATTCATTAACCCATTGTATGAACCTACCTAATACCACTTGTTTATTTTAATCAACCCTTTTCCACATCTAATTTTTAGTTTTTCATAATTATGTATCCTCTTAAAATATTTATTTTCAATCTTAATCCATTTATATTCTATATGTATTTATATTTTATTCCTTCTTTATCCACCATTGATGGCAATTGCCCATTGTGTAACTTCTCTCAATATAAACATAGGCCTATCTAGTGTAACATGGTTAAAATAAAAATAATAATAATAAAAAAAAAACCTAAGACATCTTGAATACCTTATTAATAATCATGATGATATCACCATTTATACTCTAAGAATGGGAGTATTAGAAAACTTCCCCCATCAACTACATCAATTGGGAAAATCAACACCAATGTTCAGAATCCTCCACCTAATCATAATAATACACCTGACTCAAATAACAATACTAGTCCAATTTCTCATACTCCTCTAAATTCCTCACAATTCCTTATAAAAATGTCTCAACAAATGACTCTTATGCAAGATTCTAGTAGAAATAAAATCATTTAAATGAAAAATAAAATCCTAAAAGGTTTCTAAACAAGCTCTCTAAATTATCACGAGTCAACAAAATTAAAATTACATCCCTCATCCAATTAAATTCCAATGTAAATCTCATTCCTCAACCTCCAATTCAAAATATTTAAAACTAAAATTTATCTCCTTTCATTGTGTTTATGGATATTTGAAGTATTTTTCCAACAATCACATAAGACAAAACTAATGATCCTACCTTACATATCAAATCCTTTAAATACATTTATAAGGAATGGGTTAAAACTAATAACAGTTCTGCTACCAAGATTCTAGTTAAAACCTTCAATGGAGATGAATTAGAATGGTAGAAACAACTTCTTAGACACCCCATTGCACAACTAAGATACCTAGTTAATGATCTAGTTAAGGAATTATAACACAATGAAATTCCTAATAATAACCTTATAAAATTCAATAATGCTAAGCATATTACTAATGAATCTTCACATGACTTCATCAAGCCATGGAAATTATTAGATCATAAATCAGACCATGACATGAGTGATGGAAATATCTTCAAACTCTTTATTATTGCTTGTAAGGCCACTATTTAATAAAAATATTGGATATTATCTCCTCAAACTTTAGAAGAGGCCTCAACTTATCTAGACTAAAATATTTTATTATGACCTAACTTTAACTATTTCAAAACTCTAAAAATTAATTTTTTCAAACCTCAACCAATAAAATCAATACTACTTATTTTCAAAATAAGACTCCCTAACCCAAAGTGTGAGCATAAAATTTAGATAATTAACTTTCATACCGCCATCTATTTAGTATTCAAAAAATTATTATGTTATTATATCCATATAAACGATACATCAATTCTCCCCCTACCAACCATAGTATGATCCCAAGAAATTCTACTAGTTTAATTTTGATATTGGTAATTCTAACGAGACATGTCATGTGCTTAATAAAATCATGGTAAATACCATCTTGGTGTGAAAATTTAATCATGAAACCATCACAAAATAACATCATAAATATTACCTAAACTATTATAAAAATAAATCTTAGCACCCTAAATATATAAATTGAATATCTTAAAAATCATATCAAATGTCTGATCCTAATTAACAACATTCAAAAAAATTGTGTTATTGATGCTTAGTATGATCACAATTATAATAACTCTAAATTTTTGAATGTATAAAAAATTAAATACCATCATAATAGTGACAAAAAATTACTTTTAACTAAACCTAAAAAATAATTTCCCCAATAAATATCTTATCAATGATACTACTACCATGACTACATCATCTTCTATGTTGTCACCTAGTGATGATCTTGCTCCATATTTGGATCCTATACCTAAGACTTTCAGTCCTTGTAATACCTTAACTCCTAAGGTCACTCTTAAAAATCAAACTAAATATCTTTATGATTATAATCCAAAATAAAAATGGAAATTCCTAGTTGATATTAGTTTCATGCCTTGTCTATATAACTAATATAATCACTTTACCATTTTATTTATGCCTTCTCTTGTAAACTATTTTTTCTGAATCAATCTCCATGAGAGCATACACTAAATGGTAACATAGGAATATAGTGGGTGTTAGGATTAAATCAATAGAAAGGGGTGGGAGGGGTGAATTAGTTTCCTTAAAAATCCTTTAATTTCACTTATCATCGATAAAAAATTCATTTACATATATCCTATAATAAATTAAATCGATATTTAGTGAGACACCAACCCCACAAGGAGCATCAATGTCTCACTAGTCAAGCACCAACATAACTAGTCCTTTAACAACCACCAACTTGTAGGGAGGCACCAACCCCCTAGGTAAATCAACATCAAATCATCTAAAATTGAACCTATGATGACATTTATACACTTTTTTCTGAATCAAATGATTATGAACACCTTATTTTTCTCTTCTCGCTCTTCTATCTCTCTCAAATATCCTATTAGGCCTTCTCACTCAACTAGCCCTTCCCTTGGTAAAATTAGGTCATATGACCTTGCTCATCACCTGTAGAAACATAGTTAGATATTAAAGACAGATTAAACACACCTATATTATGGTATTCATTCCCTTTACCTATTTGCCAAAACTCTATTTCAATTTCTCATGTCCTTAATATTCTAACTAGTTAATTATGCCTATTAGTCCTTCTCTTTATACTTGACTCTTGCTCTTACCCATGTTGGTTAGATAATAAACTTTCCATAATTTTATCACCCTTTTAATATATATATATATATATATATATATATATATATATATATATATATATATATATATATATATAAATTTAAACAACCAATACATAGGTCAGTCACTACCCTTAAGGTCCAAAATCACCATTAGGCCTAATAGAGATGTAATGCAATTAGACCTTCTCAAAGCACATATTTCACCTTGACCACTTTGGAATACCATGAGGATTTAAAAATGGGTAAAAAACTTCACACATGATTCAATTATACCCATAATAATCTCACCTTAGGTCCCCAATACCATTATTCTAATTTAACTCCTTGAATCACATAATTAGGTCTACTTGCAATTAGGCCTTCTCACTACCAGAAAGTCTATCTTGAAATTTTGATGGATACAATTAACTTTGACACATAAAAAAAAATCATATGTATATAACCTCCATGAATTAAATTTCATCAAATTATTCATTCTTTTCACCAACTAGTGGAGAAGACCTTAAACCAACCATTTTTATATGTTTACTCAGAACTACACACATGCATCGAAAACCCAGTCAAGAACATTTGAAGTTTCACACCTTTATAGGAGTTTATCATGCATATAAATACATTAATATTAACATATAATAATTGTGTATAAATTTAATTTGCATTTTATTAATCAACTCTATGAAAAAATACTCAAGAACATCATTATCATTCATATACAGAAAACTACCTATAGCTCCAAAAACACAGTCATGAAAACTAAGTCTCAGAACACCTATGAGAACAATATTATGAAATTAATTTTTTTTATATGATCCTTTATAATAATAACATATTTAAATATATATATTACATTTTTCAATATTAATATTGGTCTTACAGACCAATCTCATCTCTTTACCGAACACAGACCTCACTATATTAGACAAGTCACTTTGAGAACCACTTTATTCTTGTTAATGTTTATCATAAAAACTTATATTAATGATTAAAATGTGATATAGGTCTTTAAAATTTTCCACATTAATTTTTATCCATCCTTAATACACTTCAACAAATCCCTAATCTCATTCTCACTTTTGCCTAGTTTTCTCACTATCTTCCGCATTAGGTCTATTAGTGATAGGTCAACTTACATGACCAGATCAACATATATAATGTATTAAACCTAATAATAAAATTACAATGGAAAAAATTAAAAGTCTCACACATAATCCTTAAACCATTTACATGCTTTGACCTAGTCAACCCTACCTACTACATCAAAAATCTAAAAAACAAGGGGTTTCCTATAACTTCCACACACTCTTATGATAGAAAAATGCCACATGGAGAAAATTGGGAAAGTAATATGCATGATTTAATCATAAAAATAGGTCATCCAATCAATTCCAAGCCATTTCTAATAATATATTTCCTATCAAGTCATTATGAGGAATTTAGGAGAGTTTTGACTACTTTCTACTCTTAGGAATCATTCATAAAGGATTACCCCTAAAATATAAATTCAAGCTATGACCCTTACCAAACTTCCATGAATTTGTTAGGCTCTCATGAAAAGTTTACACATTCCAATGAGCATAAAATCTCATGTCTTCACCCTACATATACCTCACTCTATTAGATAGATCACATTGAGAACAACTTTTTTCTTATTCATGTGAATCAAAAAAAATTATATTTAATGGGGAAAGGTGATATAGGTATTTAAAAATGACCCAATTATTTTGGATCCATCCCTAATTCATTTCAACCAATCCCTAATCTCATTCTCATTTCTGCCTAGTTTTCTCATTATCTTACTCATTTGGCCTAATTAGAAATAGGTCAAATTTCATGAATGGTGTAGAATATTAAATGTATAAAACCTAATAAAAACTTATATGGTCACAAAATACAAGTCTCACACATCATTCTCCAACCATTTTCATGTTTTTACCTAGTCAACCCTACCTACTACATAGAAAATTTGAGAAATAAGGGGTTTATTATAGCTTCCACTAACTCTTCTAATAGAAAAATGTCACTTATAAAAACTTTTGAGAGTCCTCTAAATTATCAAATAATCAAACTAGGTCATCTAATCCATTCTGAGCCATTTCTAACAAGATTTTTCCTATCGGGTCATTATGAGGGGTTTAGGAGGGTATTGACTACTTTCCATTCATATCAATTATTCATAAAGGATTACCCCTCAAATCCAAAAATAATGTTAAGAAATTCAAACTAGGAACCTTTCCCAACTTCCATGAATCAATCAGGATCTCATGCAAGGGTTTCATGCGATAACGAGCATAATAAAAATCTTTTTAGATCTACACCACCTCATGTTGTGCACATAAAAAATATCAATACCAAATTTCATGATTTTTACTTCAATGTTTGATCTCAAACTTGTTGAATTCACTTTAAACAACCTATCACACCTATTAAAATTCTCTTCTGATCTTTGGCACCTTGGGAACTAAACTTGACCCCTCATTAGGTCACACTAGGTGTCTTTGCATAATAGGCCTTAAATTTCCAATCATACTTAGACCTTGATCACACCTAAAACATATTATACTATTCTAAAAACCTCATCCTCATGTCCTAACACATAATACCATGATCACATACTTCCAACCTTCTTCACAAAAGTCTCATACTACTCTTCTCATCATGATACCAAGCCTATGCCTTCTCACTAGGTCTCTCAATGTAAGGACTAAGCTTAAAAACTAATTTTTGAAAACTTATGTAGGATTATTTGCCTATTTCACATGGTTAAACAACTTTATAAACTCTCTAATTCCTGTACTAACATAATTCACCAATATTCACTGTGATTTATGCATAAACCTTCTCATAGGAATATATTAGGCTTCTCAAGACATCTAATACTAACTAATAGCTTACCTTGCATCATGAGATTGACCTTGACATGCCATAAACCTAAAAAAATTACCAATTTTACTTCAAATTCTCTCTCAATAGATAAATAATAGTTTGCCTCCAAATTTTCTCTTGTCATAAGACTTGTTTGTCTCATACCACTCTACCATGCATAGCCTCAACTCTTGACCTTGACATTAATGACATCCATCTTAACTATGACCTAAATGACAAAATAAATGCCTCAAAACTAATAATAAGAACATAAATCAATAATATACCCCTTTGTCATTGATGGCAAACAATTAAACCAAGTTGATAATTCACATCTCCCAAGCTGAATCTTCTTCAAATTGACCTTTCTTCCAAACTAGAACTCTCTCCCCCTTTGACATTAATGAAAAAGGGTCATATTATTGACAATTATCTAATCCTTGGAGCTAGAACAACATACATTTTTTCTTTAAACAAACTCATTATCTCTCTTTGATCAAAATTCAACATAGATCAAGATCACATACCTATTATTGGAGCATGAATGGCTCCCCTTCTCTCCATGAGATCTTTAAATGCTTATCATTAATGTGACTTAGTTTGATCAAGTTTTCATACAAAATCTTTATGACCCATATATTTTGATCACACCTCTAGTAGACTCTTGACTAAACCTTAGATCTGAATGTCAACAAAGAACATGAATCTCCCCCTACGGCCAATCATTCTTCATGCTTTTACTCATTGACTGAGTACCTTTATGAATCATAATGTTTTCCCCTATTCTATTAAGGTAATAAAATAGTATAAACTTAAGAAATTACCATATCTCCTTGTCCTTACAATACTAAACTTCCTTCATGATCATCTTAAGATTGAATAGCCCTTTTGTCTTAGTCTCTTCAATCTTTATATGAAAAACATTCTAACTTGGTCTATTGGTCTTAACTCCTTCATCCATAATATAAGATGATAGAGAGAATTCTCAGCACTCATTTACATCTAGACTATGTTCCACCATGGCAAATAACCCTCTTAGACTTGAAGACTAGTCATCAACCTTATCTACCTTGGGTTTCCACTCATTGTCTTATCTTCTTTTTTATATTCTAAGGGCCTCAAATTTCTTGTTTTGACTTGAGAATCCATGCTTATAGGAATTTTTAATATGACCAACCTTTTGACAATTGAAACAAACTATTCCTCTTGATGGAAATAGACATTGGCCCATACCTCTTGACTAATGCCTTTCATCATATCTCTGTGCATATTCATTATTAGAGGGCGTTCTACAATGCCTTGCTCTATGACCAAATTGGTTACATGAATAACAATATCAAATGAAATAATTATCATACCTTATAATATTAAGATGCTTGGTAAGTGTTGACACAATAAATTGCACCTGAGGCAAGGAGGTCAAACTCCTACCTTCTCCTCACAACATGGAAACTCCCCTCTCACTTGTGGGACTGGCGAAGCTAGAGGGGAGAGTCTCTAGATAAGGGCTAGCTCCCTTTGATGTATCATTGTTTATTCTAGCATGTGTAAAATATAGGTATATATATATATATATAGATAGATAAACTGGGGGGGATGAAAAATGAAAGGAGATTGTAGGAAAAAAAGCTACTCTAAGCAGGTGATACACCAAAATGAAATGACCTTCTCACATCCACACTCAGGATCAAATAAAACAACATACATACACTCAGACTTGGTAGAAAGACCAGGCTGTAGGAAAATGGTAGGGAGGTTCTTATGAAAACATAGAAATAGGGACTCACCAAGATGCTATGAGATACATACTGTAAATGACTTCCTTTATTCTATACTTCCAAATAGAGCTCTTCTTCTGTCAACTACAGAAAATGGCACTTTATAGATAACTGGTGTGTTAGTGTTGAACCTGTGAGAGCATCAAAAGGCAATGACTTAACACAAATCAAGCACTCAGGACATACATAGAATATCTATCCAAGAAGAGGTAAAATATTCTTTTATTTGATTTAGGTGGAAATTTCAGCAGGGCTGTGCCTTGTAAAATGGTGAAAAGATGATTACAAAATGACCAAGTTCACAATATATATGGAAAAAAGCAAAGAGGCTCATGTGGTGCTCATTGTTTACAAGTGGCATACGTGTTTTTCATTGGGAATAAAAAATCACTCCAAACATTAATGAGCTATGTGCTTTGTCTCTTTTGACGATTGCATTTTCAAGGTCAATACACAGTTTTTCTACCCATTAAATGTAAAATGGAGAAAACTGGTTGCTTACTAGCTGTTTGCATCCTCTCATGATCAATTTGTAAGAACTATTTCACCTACTAAAGTCACTTCTCAAATGGTGCCACTTGGACTCATGCTTTCTCATTCCATGCTTGTTTCCTGTATCTTTTCTTTATTTTGTCTCTTCTAGCTCATTTGGCCTCTTAAGCGAACATTCTTAGCGAGTCGTTGCATTTGGGCTCCTGGTTAACACTCCCTTTACTTTGAAAACAAATGGCCATCCTCTTTGTCAATTTTGACATCCCTGTGGCCATCATGCTTTGAACACCAATGTCTATTTCACCTTCTTTAATTTGATGATTTTTGGGACATCCTCGGGCACATCACAACATCACTGGGTCCATGGTTTCCCTTCGGGCACTTTGCCTTAGTATATTTCTTGGCCCCTATAGCCTTTTAAAAAGTCCCTTGAACTAGGCTAAAAGTCCCCCGCAAGGGCACCTACCCTTTGGGGTCCTTCGGTGGGCTCTTTGGTTGCTTGGACTGCCTCCCGAGCTCCCACAAAGAAATTGTCTGTGGACAATTTCCCCAGGTCTGCCTTCTCTTTCTTTATTTTCCAGGGACTTTTGTCCATGGACATTTTCCCGCAGACAAAAAGTCCACAAAAATTATGTCCACCGTCTTTTGACTTGAGCTTTGACTATGCCTAAATTCCTTCAAACTTTTTGTTTGAAGGAATTCCTTTGGGCAAAAAGTCTAGAGGAATTTGGGACTAAGTTTATTTTAAACAATATGAACTTTGAACCGAAACAAACTTTGAACTGAAACTTTTCCCGGGTTCCTTTATTTGCAAATATTTGAAGTGCCTACCCTTTGAAAGTGCATTTTATCTTGAAGACTGCCTTTTAGCTAATGGCAAACCCTTGAACCAAGCCCATTGAACCAAAAAGGTTCAATGATTCAAAGGTTCAACCAAGCGCGTTGATGAACCAAGGCCGATGAACTTCTATTGAACTGAACCCATTAAACTAAATGTCTTGAACCAAGTCATTGAACCCAAAAAGGTTCAATGGTTTAAAGGTTTAACTAAGCCCACCGATGAACTTCTTTGCTGATTGAAATGAGATGTTGAACCATAAGATTGAATCATTCACTTTAAACCATGCTTGTTGAACCAAAATATTTGGTTCAATGGTTTAATGGTACGAAGGTTCAACGCTATTTAAATTGAGATGCTTGAACTAAGCAATGAACCTTTAAACCAAAAGGTCACTGAACACTTGAACCAGGGCATGAACCAAACTCATGAATTTGAAGATGGATGAACCAAGTGCTGAAGAAACATGACATGAACCTGTGTAACTTGAAAGAGACTATCATTTTATAGCAAGGGAAGAGGGTGACCAAAATTTTGCCTATGGGCAAAACCGGTCAACAAATTAGCAACTCCTAGGGGAATCATGCTTGCTATGCTTAAAACTAGTTACCTTGAAAGTCCATTAGGCATGGAGTCAAATGCAGCTTTAAAATTAGCAACATCCCCAATAATTTAGAACCAAAGACGCAAATCTACCTCCAAGAAAATGAAAATGCACACAAGACTAAGAAAACTAATTGTGCAACAGCACTTAGGAAAAATAAGGAAATAAAACAAGGGAAAGTATGTACAACTGAAAAGAGACTCAGTGGCAATGCTTTAGATGTATCCCATTAACTAGGATACACAATTTTTCACCATCCATCTTGGAGAGTTAGAATGCATTATGCTGCTTGCCCTGAGTAATTATGTAAGGACCACTCCATAAGGCATAAAATTTTGCATGCTTTATAGGCTTGGCTCAGTCTTCATCCCACTTTAAGACTATATCCTTTAGAAAAATATTTTGACAAAAATTTCTTGTCGAAGTGTCTTTTTACTTGTTGTTGGCAACTGGTCACAGAAGCTATAGCCCGGTCCCTTACCTCTTGGAGTTCCATTAACTCACACAGCCTGACCTCCATGATGGTTCCTTCTTCTAATTGTAGCTAATGAGTGAGGTCTAGTGCTAGCAATTCAAGTGAGATGGGAAGCTTAACTTCCCTTCCATATACGAGTGTATATGGAGAGTTTTTGATTGCTCTCTTTGGAGTGATTCGATTAGCCCACAGAGCTATCTTCAACTTGGCATCCCAAGTCTTTTGATTTTCTTCCATGGTCCTCTTAATGATCCTAATTCAATTTTTATTGGTGGACTCAGCCAACCCATTCCCCTGTGGGTAATAATATGATGAAGTGCTAAGATATATGCCATACCTTGGCACCCATTCACTAGTTTTGGTTCCCAGAAAAGCCAAGGTGTTATATGAGATTATGGTGGTTAGGACCCCAAATCTTGTTACCAGGTCCTCATAAAACTCTAGGACTACACTTTCATTTTCCTCTTTCAAAGCAACAGCCTCCACCCACCTGGTGAAGTAATCCATAACAGTCAAGACCCATTTGTGTCCAGCACTAGAGGGAGGATTGATCATCCCTATGAAATCCAGGCCCCACTACATGAATGGTTGCTCCACCCGAATGGGTTGTAGAGGCATGGCAACCAACTATTGTTTTCCATCAAAAAGTGCACACTTCTGGCACTTTCTTACCTAGGCATGGGTGTCTTTGAAAAGATTAGGCTATAAATAGCCAACTCTCATTATCTTTGTTGCAGTAGCTCTAGGAGCGAAATGACCGCCTACTAGCCCATCATGGAAATTAGCTAGTACCTTATCAGCTTGGTTTGGGTCAATGCATCTTATAATAACCCCAAAGAGATCCTTCCTAAACAATACTTCATCAACCAAGACATAAGGGAGAGATTGGAGTTTAAACTACCTTCTACCAGTCTTATTAAGATCATGTGGGCACTCACCAGTGAGAAGGAAATGCCTCATGTCCAGCATCTAATCCTTTATGACAGTTGGTTCTTTTGTAGTGGCTACTTCATGAATTAACAAGCTATCTTCCCTTTTTTTTTTGAAGTCTACAGCCAACTATTGACACAGGCCTCTTCCCCTCACCAGCTTGGTGATCTTGATGTCTACGTCATACTCCATCATTTTGGTGATCCACCCCACCCTTTTCTCATTTAAATCTTGATTGGTCAATAAATCCTTGATGCCAAGATGTGGGACCATAAGGTGAATCTTGTTGTTAGACAACATATGCCTAAATTTATTCAAGCTCTGCACTACTGCCAAGACTTACTTCTCTACATATGTGTACCTAACTTCAAAATCCTCTAACCCTTGGCTGAAAAAAGCAAGCAGATGGTCAAGGTCATCACCATTTTCTTGGGTAAGCATGGAAGAAATAACCTCTTCATTATTGAAAGTGAAGAGGTTGAAGTCTTTGTTGAAGTTAGGGCTGATCAAAGTGGGAGCCCGAGTTATGGCCTGCTTGATGGCTTCAAAGCTATCTTTTCTTTGTGTTGTCCACTTGAACTCTTCACCCTTCCTCAGCATAGAGGTCAGGGGCTTGACTATCTTATAAAAATTTAGAATGAACCTCTAAATGAAGTTTATCCTCCCAAAGAAACTCTTCAGGCCTTTCTTGTGCTTTGGTAGTGACATCTCCAAGATAGAGCAAACTCTCTCAGGGTCAATGGACAATCCTTCCTTGGACACAATGTGGCCAAGGAGTTTCCCCTCATGAATAGCAAACATCCACTTCTTTGGATTGAGAGAGATTCCAAATTCTCTACACCTTTCAAAAATCTATCTGAGGTGTTCTATGTGTTGGCTCGCTTCTTTGGAGAATACCGTCACATCATCAAGGTATACCATCATGTTGTTGTTTATCAAGCCTCCAAAAGCCATGTCCATGGCTCGTTGAAAGGTGGTACTAGCATTAGATAGCCTGAATGGCATCTTCTTGTAGGCAAATGTTCCCCACTTAGTGGTGAAGGCCATTTTGTGCTAATCACAACCTTGCACCAGAATCTGCTTATACCCTAAATAACCATCCAAGAGGGAGAAGCGCTCATTGCCTATTACCTTTTGAAGGATCAACTCCATGCTTGGAAGGGGATAATGGTCTTTTAAAGAGACTTTATTAAGGTCTTTGAAGTTGACACATAGCCTGATCTCCCCATTCTTCTTCCTAACAGGAATAAGGTTGGCTGGCGATGAGGAATGTTTGATTGGAAATATAATTCTAGACTCAATCAACTTGGCTAATTCCCTTTGCATAAGGGGATCAATAATCGAATTGACAGGTCTTTACTTCTATGTGACTGGGCTGGCACCTTCTTCTAATTTGATGGTGTGTTAGTAAAGCCTTGGGTTGAAGCCCTTTAGATCATTGTAATCCCACGCAAAAACATCAGTGAATTCTTGACACAACAAAATGAAAGCTTGCCTTTCCTGAAAAGTGTAGACTTTTCCAACTGCAAGTAGCTTGTCCTTGAAGATTTCAACTCTTTCATAATTCTCCTCTTTGGTCATGATGCATGCCTTGTCATTTTTCAATTGATCATCTTTGTTGAAGATGCTTTCAAGTGTGACTAGACCTTTAGGGAGCTTATTGTTCTTTAATTGAACAATCTGATCACCATATTGCTGCTACAACTTTGCCTAGTTGTGTGCTATGAACTCAGCTTCTTCCTATAGGAAGAAAGCTATTTGTTGGTCACTTTCAAAAACTTGCCAACTTGTAATGTTATCTAGGATAGAGGGCCAAACTACCACTTTCAAGTGGCATGAACCACAACCTCGGCCTATTTCCTTTGAAATGTCAAACTGAGCACCAATTTCTGCCAGTCTATCCACTTGTTTATTCTATTCTCTATGAATGGAGGCAATCTTGAAAGCAAGGAAATCTTCTAGCAAATCCCAGACTCTATGCTTGTAGGCCTTCAACAAGGAATTCTTGGTTTGATTCTGGCCTATCACCTGATTTACAATCAGCTCATTGTCTCCCAACACTTGCAACTCTTTGATCCCTCTATTTCTTGCCCATTCCAGCCCTTGGATCAGAGACTCATATTCTACAACATTACTTATGCAAGATAATTGGAAATAGAAAGCTGAAAAGTACCTTTCCTTAGAAGGGGAGACCAACATTACCCCACCACTAGCACTTAGCTTACTTTTGGAACTGTCAAAGTACAGCTGCCATAGACCAAGGTCATCCTAGCTAGCCTTCATTAAATTGGGCATGAAGGTGCCTTCTTCATGCATGTAGTAGACTCCAAGGTCTGCCTCCTCAATAAACTTATAAGGATCATATTTGAAGTTATCATTTCCCCACTCATCCAAGAGTAGGTTTGCAACTCCCTCAAGAGTAGAGGATGGAGATTGGTCTGTCTGGGACTCTTTTGGGTCAAAAATAGTGTAACTAACATTTACTACCTTGGGTGAATATGGTTCTAGATGGTCCTTGTAGAGTGGCTCAGACTCAATTTTCACCTTGGTCCCATACTTGGTTATAAAAACTAGATATGACCAATTTGTTGCTAGATAGCCACCTATCTTTGATGTGAAGTCCTTGGACAAGCAAATTATGAAATATAGAGGAACATCCGCTACCACTATATCATGGGGAATTGAGAATTTTGGGCAAGCATGCAAGGTCAAGCCTAAACCCTTCATAATCCCAACTATTTTTGCAAGTGTCCCATCTAGTTGTAGGACTCCTTTGTTCATTTCTTGATACTTCAATCCCATCTTGTCAGTAATGCACTTGGGCATCACTGAGGTACTAGCCCCATTGTCAATTATGTAGTTGTGTACCAAGAAGTCCCCAATGACCAAGGATACATAGAAAGGGGGAGTTTTCTCCTCTTCCTTTACCTGACCCAAAGTGGAAGGCTGTCCATTCATCATTAAGACATTATCAGGGCTTGTTGGGACAACTTACTAATCTAACTCATGTAGTTCTTTCTTCAATACATCTTTCTATCCTAGAAGAGACAATGAATCCCATAAAGAGATATTCATATGCAACTTCTTCATCTAGTCCACTATATTGACCTGAGGACTGCCTCCCTTCAAGTTTTCTTTGGGGCTGATCCTGACTATTTTTTTAGGTGTAGGCTAAGGGGCTAAAGATATAAATGGCTGCCTGATGTGGAAGGCCTTTGAATTAGAGTGAGATGGAGGAGGTGCCAGTTCTACTTGGGAAGTAGCCTAGGCTTCTATCACTACTCTTCTCTTAAACCTTGTTTTGGCCGTGACACAGTCAGCTTAATTGCCTATAGTGCCCACATAATTAACTGAATGAAATTCCCCTTCCATGTGATTCATGAGAGTGGAATCAGGCTGAGCCTGATTTCCACTCGTGCTGGGTTGCATTGAAGGCTCGAAGACCTAGGAATGAGCAGCTGTCTGATTGTCTACATTTTGAAAATAATTCATCTTCTCATTCATGTAAACAACCTATTCTTGGCCATATCCCATGGTCAAACAGCTTGGCTGCTCTTATACTAGATTATTCTAAACTGGCACCATGACTTTAGATGATGAAAGGGGGCCTGAATTATAATTTTGAAAAGGCTTGATCTGAGTGAGCTGACCTTGTCCTTGATTATAGCCTTGAAAAGGGGGTCTAGGGGCTTGACCATAATGCTAATATCCCTGGTTTGGCATGTTGCTTTGAGCTTGCTACCTTTTAAGAGCTACAAGCTCATTTGACATGTTTTGTAATAGGCTTTTAACCTCATGAAGTTCATTGGATGGAACAATAGCTAGCTTCTCAATGACGGGTAGGGGAGCAATTAGGGGAGTAACGATTTGAATTAGGGGTAGCATTTTTGGGAAAAGTGGCATGTGAGGCCTAGGGATAATTTTCCCAGCTTGAACCAAGCAATTTTTGGCTGCTATGGCAATGCCATAAGAAGCTGGTAATATATGCCCTCCCATAAATTGGATCACCATAACAATATCACTATTTAATGCCTTTAAATAGTACAAGAAAGCATAATTACGAGTTGGTCTTACTAGGATGGGAATTCTATCCCAAGTCTTTTGAAAATGCGTGTTGAAGTCCTCCATATACTCATGTGGAGCTCTCTTTATGGTCGTTAGTTGCTCAGCAAGCGAGAGGCCATCACTTTTTTCCCCAAAATGATCTATCAACTGAGTCCCCAATTCATTCCAAGAATGTATTGAATTCACAAGCAAGGTCCCGTACCAGTCAAGAGCCTTGCCTTTGAGAGACAGCACCAAAAATCTAATGGCAATATTTTATTCTATTACATTATGAATATTGTAGAGATTGGTAATATTCCTAATATGCTTGATGACTGTAATAGGTCCCGCTCCATCAAAAGAAGGCACATTTTTTTGAGCCGTTCCCAAAATTGGATCATAGCGTAGGAGATTCAAGGGGCTTTCACCATGAAAGGCCACAAAAGGCAATGTCATGGCTAGGATTGGCTGTAACTGGGGTTCTGCTATGACTGTGTCCCTTATAACAGGTCTAGGAGGATTGTTTATTGGATAGGGATGGGTCCTTTCAAAATGTAGTCTTTTAGCAGAGTTTATAGGTAATTCAATGAAATCAAAAGGAACCCCTCTTGAACCAGACCTTGTGGTGACTTTAGGCATAGAAATTTAAGAAACTGGTCTTAATTAGAAAAGTAAAGCTCTTACCAGTGGAGTCACCAGATGCTAGAAAACTTTGAATTGGCTATATCAGGACCAGCATCAATCCTGAACTTTACTGAGTGTCAAATTGGGTCCCACCAAGTGTGCCAAAACTATTGACATAGGAAATCGCACCTAGGGAAAGGAGGTCAAACTCTTACCTTCTCCTCACAACATGGAAACTCCCCTCTCACCTGTGGGATTGGCGAAGCTAGAGGGGAGAGTATCTAGATAAGGGCTAGCTCCCTTTGATGTATCA
This sequence comes from Torreya grandis, assembly GCA_037957365.1. Taxonomy (NCBI): domain Eukaryota; kingdom Viridiplantae; phylum Streptophyta; class Pinopsida; order Cupressales; family Taxaceae; genus Torreya; species Torreya grandis. Next base: position 288,002 of record JARHVA010001222.1, on the reverse strand, counting down.
TTATTTGTTCCATCAAGTGCAAAATATAGGTATATATATAGATAGATAAACTAGGAGGGATGAAAAGGGAAAGGAGATTGTAGGAAAACAAGCTACTCTAAGGAGGTGATACACCAAAATGAAATGACCTTCTCACATCCACACTCAGGATTAGATAAAACAACATACATACACTCAGACTTGGCAGAAAGACCAGTCTATAGGAAAATGGCAGGGAGGTGCTTATGAAAACATAGAAATAGGGACTCACCAAGATGCTATGAGATACATACTGTAAATGACTTCCTCTATTCTATACTTCCAAATAGAGCTCTTCTCCTGTCAGCTATAGAAAATGACACTTTGTAGATAACTAGTGTGTTGGTGTTGAACTTGTGAGAGCATCAAAAGGCAAAGACTGAACACAAATCAAACACTCAAGACATACATAGAATATCTATCTAAAAAGAGGTAAAATCTACTTTTATTTGATTCAGGTGGAAATTTCAGCAGGGCTATGCCTTGTAAAATGGTGAAAAGATGATTACAAAATGACCAAGTTCCCAATATATATGGAAAAAAGCAAAGAGGCTCATGTGGTGCTCCTTATTTACAAGTGGCATACGTGTTTTTCATTGGGAAGAATAAATCACTCCAAACAATAATGAGTTGTGCACTTTGTCTCTTTTGAAGACTGCATTTTCAAGGTCAATACATAGTTTGTCCACCCATTAAATGTAAAATGGAGAAAACCAGTTGCTTACTAGTTGTTTGCATCCTCTCATGATCAATTCACAAGAACTATTTCACCTACTAAAGTCACTTCTCAAATGGTGCCACTTGGACTCATGCTTGCTCATTCCATGCTTGTTTCCTCTGTCTTTTCTTTATTTTGTCTCTTTTGGCTCATTCGACCCCTTGGGCAAACATTCTTAGCAGGTCGCTGCATTTGGGCTCCTAGTTAACACTCCCTTTCCTTTGAAAACAAATGGCCATCCTCTTTGTCAATTTTGACATCCCTATGGCTATCATGATTTGAATGCCAATAGCTATTTTGCCTTCTTGAATTTGATGGTCTCTGGGACATCCTCGGGCCCATCGCAACATCATCGGGTCCATGGTTTACCTCTGAGCACTTTGCCTTAGTATATTTTTGGCCCCTCCAGCCTTTGAAAAAGTCCCTTGAACTGGGCCAGAAGTCTCTCTTAAGGGCACTTGCCCTTCAGGGTCCTTCAGTGGGCTCTTTGGTTACTTGGACTACCTCCCGGGCTCCCACAGACAAATTATTCGTGGATGATTTCCCTAGGTCAATTTCCCCGAGTCTGCCTTTGCTTGCTTTGTTTTTTGCAGACTTTTGTCCACATACATTTTCCCATAGACAAAAAGTCCATGGAAATTTTGTTCACCTTCTTTTGACTTGATCTTTGACTATGCCTGAATTCCTTAAAATTTTTTATCTGAAGGAATTCCTTCGGGCAAAAATTCTGAAGGAATTCGGGACTAAGTTTATTTTAAACAATATGAACTTTGAACTAAAATGAAATTTAAACTAAAACTTTGCCCAGGTTCCTTTCTTCACAAATATTTGAAGTGCCTGCCCTCTGAAAGGGCATTTTAACCTGAAGACTACCTTTTGGCCAAGGGCAGACCCTTGAACCAAGCCCGTTAAACCAAAAAGGTTAAATGATTCAAAGGTTCAACCAAGCACATCTATGAACCAAGGCCAATGAACTTCTATTAAACCAAACCCATTGAACTAAATGTCTTGAACCAAGCCATTGAACCCAAAAAGGTTCAATGGTTCAAAGGTTCAACCAAGCTCACCGATGAACTTCTTTGCTGATTGAAATGAGACGTTGAACCATAAGATTGAATCATTCACTTTGAAGCATGCTTGTTGAACCAAAAGATTTGGTTCAATGGTTCAATGGTACAAAGGTTCAATTCTATTTGAATTGAGATGCTTGAATCGAGCAATGAACCTTTGAACCAAAAGGTCACTAAACACTTGAACTAGTGCATGAACCAAACTCGTGAATCTTGAAGATGGATGAACCAAGTGCTAAAGAAACATTACATGAACCCGTGAAACTTGAAAGAGATTGGCATTTTATAGAAAGGGAAGAGGATGACCAAAATTTTGCCTATGGGCAAAATTGGTTAACAATAAGATTAGTATTTATTCTTCGAACACCATCATTCATTGATTGACCATTTACTTTCTTGATCTCTTTATTGTTCTTCTTTTTCTATCCATTGAAATCAAGACCTATTTTGTCATTAACAATCTTTTGACTACTTAGGATGTTATCTAGATCATTAGTACTCTTTTAAAACATCATAAAGGACTTAAATTTACTTTATTCCTAATCAAAATCAACTCTCAAGTATTCCATTTTAGTTACATACCTTGCACATTCTTCTTATTTGGCCTTTAGGCTTTCCATCATAATCTCAAGTTGAGTCTCCATTGATTTGACTATTTCCTCTTATTCCTTGGATTTTTTGCTTAATATAGCTTCAAACAAGTTGATTTGCTCCTCATAGTCTTTTATAAGAGACCTCATAACCATATTCTTCTTCTTCATCATCTTTAATTCTTCTATAGTATTTATCAACTCAAACTCAAAGTCTACCTCATCTTCTTCTTCATCTTAATCACCAACAACACCTCCAAACCATATGGAATCTTCTTGATTTGAAAAATTTGCTTCCTTAGTCATTAATATTAGTGCATTGACATAAATACCATCACCTTTATGGCCACTCTCAAAATAACTTCTCTCACTCTCATTAGATGAGCTACAATCTTCTTTGGTGTAAAATGTTCTTTTATTCACAAAAAAATTATTTTTGTCATCATACCTTCTAAATATTTTCTTGATCTTATTATACATATAGGACTTTTTATCATCATCATGACCTTAATCATGATCTTCATCATATTTTTCCTTATGGCTATGAGGGAACTTGCTATCAAAGTGTTTAATCTCTCCACAATTAAATCATTTTAAGGGAAACTT